>JAGTTL010000242.1:0-73059 GCA_036851935.1 Coregonus suidteri | reverse complement strand
TAAGAGTTTCTGTATAGCACTTTGTGACATCTGCTGGTGTAAAAAGGGCTTTATCAATACATTGATTGATTGTTAGGTTTAGGTTTTTATGGAAAAAAAACAGTATGTTTATGGCTCTCTTGCGCCTCCTGTGGCCGTATGTGGGTACTACATAACTCATCATGAAAACTTGCCTAGGCTCACATTAATCTGAGATTCTGGACGCGAACTGCATCAAGAATTCTACTAATTCATTAATCTAGTAGCAATGGTGTTACAAATAGCTAGACCACCGATTAGACAACAATCACCCCATTATACCATTTGGTTTGCAATCAGTGAACCTGTGCAGATTCGTCAATTTGATGCCTACATAAAGATTTCGATGATATCAAATTACCCAGAGGCCATTTAGAAACAACAATCTCAAAGAAAGGTTATTTCTATAAAAAGTTCTGGTGTAAATCGGCCAATTCTTGAAAAAGAGGACAGGGACATGCGTTTTGTTTAGATTGTACACCTTGTCTAAAACATGTACCATGACCAGAACTGTTAACGTTCATGGCTATCACCAGATCCTAACGCTACCTAGAGTTACCACACACATTACCCAGGTGAACTGGTGACCAAGTAGCTGTAACCTGTTAATAATAAGTTACCTGAGGTAAACCTACAGGGTTAACGCTACCAAGTACGTACCTTGTTAATAATAGTTACTGAGGTAACCTACAGGTAACTACAAGTAGGTACCTGAATAAAGTTCTGAGGTAACTACAGGTTAACGCTCACAAGTAGCCGTAACCTTGTAATAATAAGTTACCTGAGTAACTACAGGGTTAACGTCACAAGTGCTAACCTTGTTAATAATAAGTTACCTGAGGTAAACCTACAGGGTTAACGCTCCCCAAGTAGCCGTAACCTTGTTAATAATAAGTTACCTGAGGTAAACCTACAGGGTTAAACGCTCACAAGTAGCCGTAACCTTGTTAATAATAGTTACCTGAGGTAAACCTACAGGGTTAACGCTCCCAAGTAGCGTAACCTTGTTTAATTAATAAGTTACCTGAGGTAAAACCTACAGGGTTCACACAGGCAGGTTCTCATTGATAACAATATGAAGCTGGCATTGCTGTCTGGCGTGACGCAGAACAATGGGTATGGGAATTAGAAACGTTCTGAAGGCGATGTCGTGGGCCAACGGGATCTCAATAGCAACTAATAGGAGCCTGGTTAGGAGGTGAAAAAATACCCAACCATTAAATAAGGGGCCTGTTTTTTTCGCAATCGGACTTAATGAACTCGTGAACAGGAACGGTAATTAGCTTTTTTGTTGAGAAACCTGGGTTCTATTCATGGCGGATTCCAATAACTAAATTCCTATTCATCAGAAATGCAGAGTGTTGTTAAAAAATGGTCAGCAGTTTTGAGATGCAGCACCATCTAAAATAATATTTCAAAAGTTCAGGTCCATTGGTACCACCACAGGGGTTTAAACACTAAAGTACCATCCCATACTAGTGAAGAGAGGAGAACCGGACAGAGGGAGCGTAGGAAGGCCAGCATCCGTCAACTAGAGGAGAGTGGGAGAAGCCCTCCACGGTATTTAACAGTGGGAAGAAACAAACCAGGGAGCTCCATCGGTCCACAAGAAATGCAGGCAGCGGGGTGATGGATGTAGTGGTAGTAGGATAAACTAGGATGCTGTGGTAGAGTAGCTAGGCTTAGTAGCTGTACAGACTAGCTGGCTAAACTAGCAGGCCGTTCGTCTGTCCTCGAGGATGATGACGAATACGGTGAACAAACCAAGATGAATATAAGGGATAGCGAGTGAAAAGGATCTCGGCTACACTCATACTGCACTGACCATTACGCAAAAAAGCAAATTTTGAACAATAAACTCGGTGTCTCAACACTGTAACGAACTCTGTCGTTGTTCCCCAAGCTCACCTCAGACCACTCTGTCGCGTACTGGACAATATGCGTTGGAGCCAAACCGTACGTGGACGCGGACAGTTCGGTACGGGGACGCGGACAGTTCCATGAACGCGAGGATCATGAGCCGAGCAACACAATAAATTAAACCAAGTCTTTACAGTCGGCTATACATTAGTAATATTCTTTTTTTATATTATGTAAAACAAAAATTCTTTGTTTTTTAAAACAATATTTTGAGATCTGGGCCCATATCCACAAAGGTCTCAGAGTAGAAAATTGGTCCTCTCTCTCCCCAGACAGACCATTTAGACATAACCCTAAACAGAGATACAGCATGTGGCTTGTGTCTAACACAGTGACAACTAATTTTAGTACATATGCTCACTCTTAGAGAAAAGTAGTTATGCTAGGTTACACAGCAGGCCCCCTCCACTCCACTCTACCTCCCAGTAACAAGCGTCCATCAGACCCTCTCTACACAAAACCTGTCCACTGACCTTAATTCTCTCTGGGTGGATCAGGATACGGCCTGCTCTCTGTCCTACATGCCACCTTTCTGTTCTCCTTCAGAAGAGAGAGGATCTGTTTACTACTGTGTTTGGTCCAGTGTTGAGATCACAGACATCTGATGGATGAAACCAGAACAATAATTATAATCATCATCATTCACATTAGAATGTTACTCAACTTTCACTAATTCCTTTAATTTAGATGTTTCTAGGTATCAAAAGGAGAAGTTAAGGTAACTGAGACTTGTTTTACTGATCATATGTTATACTGTATGGTAAATATAAACCACACTTATTCCGTTACATACACACACACACACACACCACACACACCCACACCACCACAACATCCTGAAACAAACAAACACACACGCACGACTGGACACACTCACATCCTGAACACACCACACACACTTAACACTGAACACACACACCACACACAACATTTCTAAAGTAACACAAACACGTCACACACACAACCAGACACACCATTGTCAAAGCACTCTTCGTAAACTTTGGTGTCCCTGAGTTGTGCTTCTGTAGACCTACAGCTGATATTTAATATGACGCAAGTAAGTATAGAATGGTGGTCTTGACCTTTGACTTCACTTGAATTAAGACTTATTCTTAGTCATATTTAGTCACAAGCAGTCAACACTCACATGGTCACAAGTCGCATGTTTTCATGTGTTTCTCTCCACCATGTTCCCACACTGTAGCGGTAAGCAGAAGAACAGACAGTCATTGAGGATACACCTGACCTCCCACAACACACACACACACAGACACACACACACACACACCCGCACTACACCCACACAACACCCACACAGACACACCAACAACACACACACAGACACACCACACACACACCACACACACACAACACACACCACACACACACACACCACTGTACACACACGCACACACCAACACACTGGACACACACACACACACACTGGCACCACAAACACAAAACACACACTGGACACACACACACACCGCACCCACCCACACACACCCACGACACACACACACACCACACACACACACACACAGACACACACACCACACACACACACCCAAGACACACAGACACACACACACACACACACACAACACACACACATCCCACACACACACACACACACACACACACACACACACACACACACACACCTAGGACACACACACACACACACTCACACTGGACACACACACACACACACACACACAGACACACACACCTCACACACACTGGGACACACACACACACACCCTCACACACAACACAACACCCACCACACAACAGTAAGTCTATCATTTTTCCAAGTGTGTGGTGTGTGTGTGTGTTGCGCACAGAGGCGGCTGCCTCTGCAACTCTTAATGAAAGTGTTGCTGCGGGAGAGTGATACTCCTAAGCAGAATTTGCCTCAGCTCACCTGTGTGTTTGTATGTGTGTGTGTGTGTGTGGTGTGTGTGTGTGGTGTGTGTGTGTGTGTGTGTGTGTGTGTGTGTGTGTGTGTGTGTGTGTGGGGGGGGGGTTTGTGTGGAGGAGGGATGGGAGGGGGGTATGATGGAACACTGACATCTGTCTGTGACACAGGTGAGAGCTTCCACCTCTAGCCCAGCCAGAACTAGAAACACTCATCTGAAATTTGGACAATAACTACAGTTTTTGTAATGAAATACGGAATTGTCTTTAAATATCCGGTTACTACACATCACTGGCTTTCCTACAATCTGAATGAGTTTTCTACAGAGAATGAAGCACAGTGGTCAAACAGCAGTGTTTTACACTGTGACTATGGTGGGGCTGTTTAACATGAAAACACTGAGAATCTCACTGCCAGATATACTGCCGATGAGTATTACTTTACATTACTGACTTTATTGTCCCCATGGGGAACATTTTGTTGTCACAGCTATCATGCACCATTTTTAAAGTGGCGTTTATACAGTAGCAACAAATTGACAATAAAAAATTCATAACAGTTAATACAGTAATATATCAATGAAAAGACTAGTCCTGCTGGCCCTTACCTGTTGGATAGGAACATTGCCAAGCTGTTTAGAGAGGGATATACACCTGCACAAATGTTTTTGTCTAGTTCTGTTTTTTCTGCCGGGGTGCCCTATACCTGCACCCAGAGGGGAGTAGTTCAAGTTCAGTACGGGGGTGGCTTGGGTCTAACAATGTTTTGTGAGCCTTGGCTGAGGCTCTGAAACTAAAGATCATCATCACCTTGCTTGCTGTGGGTGAGAATCCTTCTCAAGCACACATATTTTTTTTTCTGTCATGACCAGTGGCTTGCAAACCAACAAACAATGCAAAGTTTAAATACTAAGATTTGTAAAACCGTCAGTATAGTACAGTTTAACATTAAAGATCCAGCTTTTTGAGAAAGTACCGTCCTCTGTTGACATCTGTTTTGTAAATCAGGTCTGTAGATTTACTCTACTGAAGCTTATGTCTAAGTGGACAGTCAGATATTTGTGATTCCTCTACAATCTCTATGTTCTGACCTCCCCCCCCTGGGGGGATAGATGTTGCAGAGGTTGGTGGTTGTTCTCCAACCCCAAAAAACACGCTTCCTTCCCTGAGTCTATCTATGCACATCTCTTTGTCTTGTTGGTATTGGAGGACCAAGTGTGATTCATCACACCATCCTACAAAGTCCATTTAGTACTGGGCCATGAAGATGGAGGGGCCGTTCCCTTCTCTTGTAGAACAAAAATGGTACCCTGCCTGCGTGCCACCCAGTAGCAACGAAACCTGACCCGATTCTCTTGTAGTTAGCAAAACAGGCTTGTCATTGGCCATAACTTGACTTGAGCCAGCAGAGAGCACGAAACCCCATGTGGGGGAGCCACAATTATTTATTTTTAAAGAGGGCATTTTCTGCGTACATCCACAGATGAGCCCAGTCACACTCATATGCAATGTAGGCTATGGATGGTAGCTAGATTAAGTGAACAGACGCAATGCACACAACACTAACTACTTCCTCCAGACAGCTAACCACTGTAGTTAGTATGGCCATTATAATAAATCCCATGGTTTTTTTTTGGAAGTTTTCCATTAAACAGCCTTGCCTGTGTTAGCTGCCTAGTTAGTGCAATGTCCCTTAGCTAGAGCTAAAGTATGTTGTGCTATCTAGCCGAATATGCTAACATTACTAGTTAGCTAAACCTTTGGCTATGGGCTGTCACGGCATCTGGGATTATGGAGAGTACTTAATTGTTTCTTCATCATTCTTGCTAGGTAGTTATCTAGTAGTGGCCATCTGGCTAGTATCACAGGGCTTTGTACAACATAACGACCATTAGCGCGATACTTGGGAATCTAGACCCTAAGCATACGACATATATGCATTGCCAACAACGCTACCATACCACCTTCTGGTTTGGAGTATTTTTAACCAAGGCGAGTGGCTGAAGACTTCCAAGGTCTTTTGCTGTGTGAACAAATACAGTGTGAAATAATTAGTGGAATACATAACATATGTTATTCACTAACTGTAAGTCGCTCTGGATAGAGCGTCTGCTAAAGACTCAAATGTAATGTAAAATGAACCCATAAGAATTGACTGCCGACACTTTTCAGAGGTTGCTAAGTAACTAAATAAGGTGAAATAAAAATAAATAAAAACTGTCGGCAGGGGAAACGTTTTGACACTCCAACCGGTGTGTCGAAGCTTTTAGAGGATGGGAGACACCCTTCTGTGCGTCTGTCACAGCTGAAGACTAACACAGAGGAAGAGGGCTGTTGGCCTGAGAGGAGGAGTGAAAAGGAAGGTATGGGAGAGATCAGGTCCTAAAGTGACTTTAACCAGTCCAGAGAGAGCAGTGTGAGACGCCATCAATGAGACACCCTCTGTTACAATGAAGAGCACCATAACTCAACCACAAACCCCCTCTCTGCTCTCTTCCTCCCTGGCCCCTCTCTACTATCCCCTCATTAACACTGGTGGTCTGGAGGTAGAGCTCAGTGTTTTGCCAGATTGGTAGTTTTCACAACCTACAATGAATGCGATGCAAGAACATACCAATATCCCGCCCACCTCCAGCTCACAGAAAATCTGTTAAAATGTGGCTACTTTTTTTGTGGTTGTGCATGATTTTGGTTACTATTGTGCTAGAAAGTGGCAATAAGAATCTGGGCAACACTGCTCGTTAGAGCTATACCGGCCTTGGGGTGGGGAAGAAAGCTCCGAGCAGCCTCCATATGCTTTATATTTTCCTTTAAGTGGAAAACATCAGATTTTGTTTCATGTTTAGCCGCTGGAAGACTAATAACATAGACTGAAAACTCAGAATGGATCCTGCTGCACAACCTAGCAGTGCGTAATGATGGATGTGTCAACAGACCACTGAGGGATAGAGAGCAAACTGGAACATGCCTAGCTCTGAACACAGTCCTAGTGGTTGCTAGGCTTCCTTCACTGGTTTATTTAGGCTCTTATGAAGGAAGAGAGAAGACAACGGAGGGAAAGACAACAGATAGGAAAGAGAAGGGGAATCTAGCTGGTACTTTGGGAGACGATGAATGATTTTGCTGAGGTGCCAAGATAATTCACTGTAGAACAAGTGAGGAATCGATTTGTTTGCCTACGGCAGGGAGAACCGGGTTTGAGACGAAAGGGGAATACACCGTTGCTGTTTGCAAAAAAAACACTACATTGGTGGAGCATGGAATGTTGCTTGGAGAGTGTGCACATTTCATGGTCGGGATCTGTACCTCCCAGGTGTCCCATGGGAAAACCAGTGTCTTGACCATTAACCAGAGGTAATGCCCTCTTGACCTGATGGTGACACTGATTTTGAGTTGAAGCCAGGACTACCTTATTACCAGATCATGAGACAGACTAATGTTTTCTACACACATGGGATAGTGTAAAGGAACTTTGCCTAGGAATCCCATCTAGAAGTGTTAGGAGGTGGAAGTTAGAGAATTGTCCAGTAACTGAAAGGTCCATTTGGTTTGAGTCCTGACCAGACAACAAAAGGTGGGATTTGATCTGAACTGGCAGATCTGTGACCAACGCCTCAGAAAGACGACAATTCCCTTTGTTCCCTTGTCACATGGACTAATAAGTTGTACTGTGCTGTGCTGTGCGCCTTTATTGAATAGACCTGGAGTCCAGCATGTCAGGGATGGGGTGGGGGTGTGGGGTGAGCGCAGCAGTGGGGGATGGGTAGCTATCCTTGATTGGCTGTAGACCCTGGGAGCAGTGGCTGCTCCTAAAAAAAAATTTCCTCAGGGGGGGCAATTTTTTCTGATGATTATGTGACCTACACACAAATTTAAAAAAGATATGTCAGCAACAAAACATAAGACAGGGGCAGCATATAAGTCAATACTGATTATACATATTACTTTTTCAAAAAGGCCTCATGGTTTGAATTGGAAATAGGTGCACTGAGCATAATTCACAACAAGCAAGCAGGAGCTTTTGATAAGAGGCTACTGAAACTTGATGCAATTTATTGTATAAGGACATTTTTTAGACCTTCCATATTTCTGATTCTGCCCTCTTGTTAGATTTGTTGAAAATGAACATTGATAGACATTTGCCTGAAAACAGATTTGAAAATAATTTTCTAGAAAAGGTAAACACAGCTATCTGTATGGCTTTGTAAAAATGACACCCATATTCTGGCCATTGTATTGATTTGTAAATATATGAATGGCTCCTTTCATGCATACTTTTTCAATAAGCCTGCTTTGAGAAAGATCGAATGATATTGTTTATCTACCTTATGGCCTGCACACATGCTTGTGAAGCTGTCGGGGCACGTTTGATGAAGACATCAAATCTATTCCTTCTTCTGTAGCTTCTGGTAAAGAATGTCGACGTGGGGCATGATTTTGTGAAAAGCCCCAGGAAAAAAATAAAATCTTCTTGCTATCTATGTAGACTCAGCACAGCACCACGCTGTGTCTGTGTAGAAAGTCGTGGTCTCGCAGCTTGGATAGCTCCGAAGTTCGGCCGACTTCACCTCCTCCACCATATGTTCCCTCATGACCGCTAGCATAAACTGCCAGTACTCGTTTTGAATGTCTTTGATGTGCCCTTGAAAAACTTTAGCATTTTTAAGATGGTCATCAAACACCTCATCTAATTGTGGCCCAAGTTGACAAGTCCAAAAAAAACCAGGGTTGGTGGAGCCCTCGTTTCACTTTGCCTCGCAAAGCACTCAAACACCTCCGCAAAACTTCACACACACTGGGATAGCCGTCTGAGGATGTGGCGGTTTCTTGCTAACCTCATCGTTGTGCGGCGGACGCTATCCTGTATCCCCCCTCAATCCATTAGTGCACTGTTTCACTTCTCCCCAAAGCAGACCATCTCAACAGCATCCATGTGGGTCCTTTGACAGCTCATTTCTTAATCCTTTTCTGAAAGATGGGTGCATGTCCGTTACACCAGTCCGCTGTCCAAGCTTGGCTGTCTGCCGTGCCCTCAGGGTGAAAGAGTAGCAGGGGTCGCAGAAGACTGGCATTAGCTACAATCGCACCTGCTAGCCAGGTTTTCGTTTCGTACCAATTTTTTGGAAAATCCGCGGGTGTAGGACTTTCCCCCTTTAGTAGAAACCTGTGAATTATTAATTTGTCTGGGAGGTCCTAATTGTTTCGTTGCCAATTTATCTTAGATTGTTCGCACGCAAAAACGAACTCTTTCAAAGAGACAATCGAGTTGCACTGACCTAGCCATCTTGACAGTAGTACGTGAATTGACTTGACGCTGCTACCCGCTCTTTTTTTCTTAGTTATTGTTCATGGTTGGTACGTATGACAAAGCGCGAAAGTGCAAGCCCTCCCGGAAACCATAGAGATTGTATTGCAGCCTTCTTATTTGAAAAAAAAAGATTTTACATGAGAGGCTATGAGAGACTTCTGGGGCGATTTTCCAACTGACTGAATCGCCCCAAAATGGCGGCCATTTGAAGCACGACTTAGCCGATTGGACTTTAGTGGCAGATCAGACTCCTATATTAAGAAACACTGATAACTACTGTTGCCGTGATATAATTTGAATTAGAAAAAAAAATCCTCCTTTTCCCGTTTGGCAGTGCGTCGCCCATATCGCCCTAATGGAACACACCCGACCCCTGCCTGGGAGCAAAACTGCCAAGAGAAATTCAATGAAATAATAGAATTATGAAATAGGCAAATCAAAGAGGTGTACTTTACTTTACTAATTTACTTGTAGAAACGTACAATACTCCCTGAGTGGCGCAGTGGGTCCTAAGGCACTGCCTCGCGTGGCTAACTGTGCCAGCTAAGATCCCTGGCCTGGTTCGAGTCCGGCCTTGTCGCAGCCGCCGCGACCGGGAGACTCATGGGGCGCACATAATTGGCCCAGCGTAGTACCAGGGTAGGGGAGGGAATGGCCGTCAGGGATGGAGCTCATTGATAGAGCATGGCGTTTGAAAACGCCAGGGTGGGGGTTTCTTTCCCACGGGGGGCCCAGTAAAAAAAAAAAAAAAAAAAAAAAAAAAAATGTATTCCAAACTGTAAGCGCCTGGAAAAGAGCGTCTACTAAATGACTTTAAAATGTAAATGTTAAACTAATACAACACGTCAATTGTGAATGATTGATTTTGGGGCCCTTGTGTAACATGATTTTGGGGTTTTTAATCCTCACCATGTGGAAAATTTCTCTACCTTTGAGGGGTTTTTTGGTCGGGGGAAGGGTTTGCCCCAAAACGTGGCAATCGGGAATATCGGGGCCCCCGGGCAATGAACCGATATTACCTTCTTACATCGGGGACGGGGTCTTCCACCCAATCTCCCCTTTCTTCCCCTTAGCGGTTTAAACACCAATCTCACCTTCTCTCCTTAAGCGGTTTAAACAGCCAATCTCACTTTCTTCAATGTATTGTGTTCCACCCAAACTCCCCTTTTTTTCACCTTAGGGGTGTTCCAGCCAATTCACCTTCTCCCTTGCTGGGTTCCGCCACCTAAACCGGCACAGAAATACGTTTTTGATGGAGACCGGGGATACGGGGGGTCTGGCGTAGGAGGACTGGTCAGGGACAAAACACTGCCCTATTGTACCCCCCTCTGCCTTTAACTCATTCAAACTACAACCTCTTTTTTTTTTTTCTCGCCCTATTGCCCTAACAACTGCCCTGTCTCTCCCTACTCTCAATACTCTATGTTGTTGGTGTTCATTAGTAAATCTATATATCTTTTATGTTTTATTTGATCATTATATATTAATTTATAAAATTTTACAATTTATATATAATAAAAAATATGTAAACTGCAGTTAAATTTTTAAAACAAAAAATGTTATAGAATAAGATTTTAAAAAAAATAATAAGTAATTAAGTGAATAAAGGAACAAATGTAGTGAAAGTGTCGTTTTTAATGAAACCTGGCTATACAAATTTTTGTAATAGTAAATAAACATAATTTCTATGATTTATCTTTCTGGTTTTTTTTTCTCAGTATCTCTGGACTTAAAAAAGTGGCCAAGTCAATAAAGTTTGCCCCAATTTTGTGTTTTTGACGCCCGTAATGAACTGCGAAATTTTTTATTGGTTTACACAGCATCTGTAGATTTGTGATTTGATTTTGGGCAACGAGTATTTGGAGACCTTTTGGGCTACGTCATTGGGGTTCAATTGACACAGTACTCATTTCCCCCTTCGAAAAAAGAAAAGGGGTGAAAAATCTGTGGTTTTAATTTGATAACGTTTAAAAAAAAAGTAGGATTTAGCAAAAAAAAAAAGACCGCAAAAATTTTTTAAAATTAATTCGTTTGGAAATATTGCCTTGAGAAATACAAAACCCTTTTTTTGTGTTTTTCAAAATTGTTATTCCCGGACAAGTTCAACCCAAAATTTTTGTTTGCTTTTTAAAATGAATTACTTATGGTTTATGCCTTTAATTATAGGGGCGTAACTGTGTTGTGAAAATTCTTAACTAAACAAAAAGAAACTTTTACTGGAAACTATAATTTCCCCCACCCAGAAACATAATTTTTTTCTAAAACCACCCAAATTTAAAAAACTCCCCCCAACTTCCACTTTAAAAAATTAGAATTGTTGTAACTAAGCGGGACGTTATCAGAAAGCTGTAATTAAGTACAGCGGGCAAACCAACCACCTAACGTTAGCCTCGGTTTAATGGGGTTTTAAAAAAAAAAGCTGAAGGGAGGTACTGGGGCGGGCCCCAAATTACAGGTACTTTTAAGGGCATTGAAAAAACTTTGGGAAACAGCTTTTCCCGGTTTGCTAAAATTTTACCAATAGCTACCCCTAGCTAGTTTAGTTTTTGTTGGTCCGGGTTTAGTGGGTTAGCTAAGCCTTTTGGCTTCCCCGAAATAAAATTACTTACCTACAAAAATTACCTACAATAACCTACAATAACTACCTAAGTAAACTCCCTTAAAATCCCTAATACAAAAACCTATCAAAACAATCAAAAATACTGGTTTAAGTTTACTCAAAAACCATATAAAGAACCCAAAAGTTTAAACCTCCTGCTAGAGAAACACAAACCTCTCCCGACCAGGAACAGCACTTTTTTCAATATATGGGGAATAAAACAATTTTGGGGTTTTAAAACCCAAATTTTTCCAAAAAACCATCGATTTTATTTAGAGGCCGGGGAAGTAGGTCTCAGCGAGATTACATACCCCCATATGGTATAATGTCAAGGAAAAAGACGGGGATTTTTTTTTTTTTAAAGGATATCCGAACCCCCCCAAAAAGTTTAGCTTAAAAAAAGGATTCTGTAAAAATTGGGAGAGAGGGTTGGGGCTTTGAATAACGGCCTCCCAGCCCCCGAATCATAAAAAAATAGTTTGACCTACAACCCCCATTCAAAACGTGTATAAAAACAGGGGGGGGATGAGTAGCCCATACAGGGCCAGTGGGCATTTTTCCCCCCATGGTTTGGGGGCGACGCCCAATTTAAAAGGGGGGGGTGTTACAGATTTGATTATTCCCATACCCTGTGGTATACCCTGCAGGGCTTTCACCATGTTTTTTCCTACCACATATATCCTATCAAAGGGGAGGAGAAAAGTTATGTACCCCCCCTAAAAAAAGTTCAAATAGATGGCCCAAAGGGTGGGGATGTATTTAGTGTTAAAAAATGACAAGCCACATTTCGTAAATGGAAACAAAAAATTATTGAAAACATTTAGCTTGAGATCAAAACGGATCAGAACCAAAATATAGGGGTTTTACTTCCCGGGAAAAAGGGTTGTTTAAAAATAAATTTGACCTGTTTAAAGCTTCTTAAATATCTAATTTAAAAAAAAAAAAACCAAAAAAAAAAACAATAACAAAATAATAATAATAATAATAATAAAAATAAAACATAATAATATATATATTATATTTCAATACAAAAAAAAAAGGGGTTTTTGCACAAAAAACCATCTCGATTCCCCCAAACCCTAAAGTATCCCCTACTTTTTTTTTTTCAAGTGGGGAATGGATTTCCTGGTTATTATGGAACCCCGACCAAAGTATGGTTTTGGGGGTAGGGGGTAATATCATCACCTCTTTGGGGGGGGTTTTTACCCTTTTTGAAAAAGGGATTAGCCCTGCCAAACCCATTTTAAAAACAGCAGCCAAAAAAATAGTTTAATGAGTGGTGGCTAATGCTATGGCCCAAAGTGAGTCATCCGTCCTGACCAAACAAAAAAGGCCAAGGCCCATGCTGTTTTTCTTCCAAAAAAACCCAAAAAAAAGACCTCTGGGTAGAAGACATATGTCCTCCCTTAAAAAGTCCTCTGGGTAGAAACGTATGTCCCCCCTTAAAAAAAGGGCCTCTGGGGAAAGACGTATGTCCCCCCCTTAAAAAGAACCCCCTGGGTAGAAGACTTAAAGTCCTCCCCAAAAAAAGACCTCTGGGTTTTAAGGACGAAAGTGTCCCTTAAAAAAAGACCTTTTGGGGAGAAAAATGTCCTCCCTTAAAAAAGGGGAACTCTGGGTATAAGACGTATGTCCCCCCTTTAAAAAGAACCCTGGGTAAAAAGGGCGTTTTGTCCTCCCTTAAAAAAAGACCCTCCGGGTAGAAGGGGTTAAATTTTCCCCCCTTTTAAAAAAAGACCTCTGGTAAAAAACGGGGATTTTTCCTCCCCTTAAAAAGTGGAGGTTAAAACCCCTGGGAAAAAAGTCAGTAAGGGCAAAAACGAGTAAAGTGAGGAGGTCCGACCAAAAAATTTCTAAAAAATAAACTCAGAAAACGTTTTCTAAAAAAAACAATCAACATGTCTCTTTTAACCCCGTTCCTCTGGAGCTTTAAAAAAAAGAGCTTCCCTCTTTTTTACGGGGCCCCCTTAAACCCCGTTTCCAATAGAAAAGGTCCTGTTATGTGGGGATAGCCCCACTCTTGCCATTACAGGGCAATGGAAACCCATAGAGTTTTCACCCCCCGGGCCCTGGTGAAAAAAACCGGGAAACCCAACAACACAACAAAGGACCTATTTGATTTTTCCCAAACCCAGGCCCTTGGGGACAACTAACCCGGACCCCCAAAAAACCAGACAAGGGGCCTAAGAGTTGTTCATCCCAGGCCATGGTGACAAATTTCCTGGGCCCAACAACACAGACAATGGGGCCTATAGAGTTGTTAAACCCAGGGCCCTGGTGACCCAAATACCTTTGGGCCCCAACAAAAAACAGACAATGGACCTATAGAGTTTTTTTCATCCCAGGCCATGGTGACAACTACCTGGACCTCAACAACACAGAAAAATTGGGGCCCCATAGAGTTGTTCATCCCCCGGCCCTGGGTGACAACCCACCCGGGCCCCAACAAAAAACCTTATTAAACCCTTTTCGTCTCCGAGTGGCCTAAAGAGGGTTTTTACCAAAATTGGGAAATGATACCAAGGTGAGCCCATTAATTAAACCCCCGGGGTACCAAACTTTTCCCAAATGGATGTGACTTTGGGTGAAAAGCCTTTTCATCAAAACATTGGGCCAACCCATCCTTACAGGGCCCATCCTGGAAATGTTTACTAAACTAAATCCGAAGACACTTTTAAAACACAGTTCAGCATGGGGTGTTTAGCAAGGGTACTGGGTGGAGCTTCTATGGAAGAATAGACCCCAAAGCCCGGTTGGGAAAAAAGGAAAAAAATGGAGGATACTGCTGGGCTTCTATGGAAGACAAGACCCCCCGACTGGTGGGAAAAAAAGGGGAGGATACTGCTGGAGCTTCTATGGAAGACATAGACCCCACGCTGGTGGAAACAAAGGACTGGAGGATACTGCTGGAGCTTCTATGGAAGCATAGACCCCACGACTGGGGAAACAAAGGACTGGAGGATACTGCTGGAGCTTCTATGGAAGACATAGACCCCACGACTGGTGGAAACAAAGGACTGGAGGATACTGCTGGAGCTTCTATGGAAGCCATAGACCCCACGCTGGTGAAACAAAGGACTGGAGGATACTGCTGGAGCTTCTATGGAAGACATAGACCCCACGACTGGTGGAAACAAAGGACTGGAGGATACTGCTGGAGCTTCTATGGAAGACATAGACCCACGACTGGTGGAAACAAAGGACTGGAGGATACTGCTGGAGCTTCTATGGAAGACATAGACCCCACGGCTGGTGGAAACAAGGACTGGAGGATACTGCTGAGCTTCTATGGAAGACATAGACCCCACTACTGTGGAAAAAAAACTTAGGACTGGAGGATACTGCTGGAGCTTCTATTGAAGACATAGACCCCACGACTGGTGAAACAAAGGACTGGAGGATTCTGCTGGAGCTTCTATGGAGACATAGACCCCCGACTGTGAAACAAGGATGGAGATACTGCTGGAGCTCTATGGAAGACATAGACCCACGACTGGTGAAACAAGGACTGGAGGATACTGTGGAGCTTCTATTGAAGACATAACCCCACGATGGTGAACAAAGGCTGGAGGATACCTGGAGTTTATGGAAGACATAGACCCACGACTGGTGAAAAAAGGAGGAGGTACTGCTGGGCTTCTATTGAAGACATGACCCCGATGGTGGAAAAAAGGGGAGTACGCTGAGCTTTATGGAAGACTAGACCCACGACTGGTGGAACAAAGCGGAGGATACTGCTGGGCTTTATGGAGACATAGACCCACGACTGTGAAACAAGGATGGAGGATACTGCGGAGCTTCTATGAAGACATAGACCCACGACTGGTGAAACAAGGACTGATTCTGCTGGAGTTCTAGAACTAGACCCGACTGGTGAAACAAGACTGGAGGATACTGCGGAGCTTCTATGGAAGACTAGACCCGACTGGTGGAAACAAAGACTGAGATCGCTGAGCTTCTAGGAAACAGACGCACGACGGTGAAACAAGACTGGAGGATACTGCTGAGCTTCTATGAGACATAGACCCACGACTGTGGAAAAAAGGACTGGAGGATACGCTGGAGCTTCTATGGAACAAAAGCCCCACGACTGTGGAAACAAAGGATGGAGATACGCTGAGCTTCTATGGAAGCCCAGACCCACGACTGGTGGAAAAAAGGACTGGGGATACCTGGAGCTTCTAGGGAAGACATAGCCCACGACTGGTGGAAACAAAGGAGTATGTAGCTCTCTGTCAGGACGGAACGTCAGGTCCCAGCAAAGGGCCTTCCAACCCCAATTCAATAACAACATATCCGTGCGAGAATTTTACAATCTATCCCTGGCTACAGGAGCTTCTAAAAGATCTGTCTTTACCTATTGACCGAAATGATTTGCAGAGGGTTAGAGATTGTATGCTTTCAATTTATCACCGGATGAAGAAACCTCAGGAAATATGTCTGTGGTGTCCAATGGGAACCTCTGGAAATGCGTTTTCCGTACCTTTAGATCGTACAGTTTAGTATGATTGTTTAGCATGCTCCGATTCAATCTTGGAAGTCAATGCCCGAAGACAAGTCTTAGTGGATTATTATTATAGAAGATATTAAGGATCAATGATCAAAACATGAATACCCAAGAGCTACAAGTTTCTCATGAGCCGCTTGATCGGAAACCATTTTGTGGAGTATGAGCTTGTGATGAACTACCTATTGAGAAATGGAAGGATCGACCTGTCATGTTTATTGTCAATACCCATCCTAAACACATGCCTGGTGAACATTGGTTAGCTATGACATTAGGAGATGACGAAGGAGGTAGAAAAATCTCAACCTTTTTTATTCCTGCGGCTTTCCCGCCGGATTTTCTCATTCCCCCCATCTATTAACTGTTTTTGAACAAAAATAGATCAAATATCTATTACAGCATCAAACAAGTACAAGATAACCTTTCTACTGCCTGTGGTCAACACGTGGAGTTTCTTTTGAAGAGGTTATGTCTCTTTATAATGATGATTTAAGAAGTAATGATAGCACAGTAGATTGTTTTGTTTAGAAAATATCCAAAGTGTTTTAAGTATATGTCCTTTAAGACCCTATAATCAAGTGTATGCTCACGTCAAAGGTTTAAATAATGTCACAAATGTTAAATTGTATAATTTTATTGGAATAAAATGTATTGAATTTAATCAAAAGTCATTCAAAAGTCTAACCATGCGAGAGATCAGCATTAGGAAAATGTCCAGAGGCGGTCATGGAGGCGGTCAGGGTGAGGGGTCATCCATAAGGAGGTGTTATTAACCCATTCAAGGGGTGAGGGGTCCTCATCCATAAAGGAGGTGTTATTAACCAAAGGGGGGAGGGGTCATCCAAAAAGGAGGTGATTTACCCATTCAAAGGGGGGGGGGGGTCATCCAAAAGGAGGTTTATTAACCCTTTAAAAAGGGGGGGGGGTCATCCAAAAAGGGGATTTTAAACCCATTAAAAGGGGGGGAGGGGTCATCCTAAAGGAGGTGTTTTTTTAAACCCATTAAAAGGGGGGAGGGGTCATCCAAAAAGGAGTGTTATTAACCCATTCAAAGGGGAGGGGTCATCCAAAAGGAGGTGTTTTTAAACCCATTAAAGGGGGGGGAGGGGTTCCATAAAGGGGTGTTATTAACCCATTAAAAGGGGGAGGGGTCATCCTAAAGGGGGTGTTTTAAACCCATTAAAAAGGGGGGGGGTCATCCTAAAGGAGGAGTTTTTAAACCCAAAGGGGGGGGGGGCCCCATAAGGGGTGTTTAACCAAAGGGGGGAGGGGTCTCCATAAAGGAGGTTTTATTAACCAAAAGGGGGGGGGGGGTCATCCATAAAGGGTATTATTAACCCTTTAAAAGGGGGGGAGGGGTCATCCATAAAGGAGGTTTTTTTAACCCCATTCAAGGGGGGAGGGTCATCCTAAAGAGGTGTTTTTAAACCCTTAAGGGGGGAGGGGTCACCTAAAGGAGGTGTTTTAACCCTTTAAAAGGGGGGGAGGGGTCCCTAAAGGAGGTGTTATTAAACCAAGGGGGAGGGGTCATCCATAAAGGAGGTGTTTTTAAACCAAAGGGGGAGGGGTCAAAAAAAATAAAGGGGGGTGTTTTAAACCAAAGGGGGGAGGGTCATCCATAAAGGGGTATTAAAAACCCATTCAAAGGGGGGAGGGGTCATCCTAAAGGAAAGGTGTTATTACCCTTTAAAGGGGGGGAGGGGGTCACCCAAACGGAGGTGTTTTTTCCCAAAGGGGGGAGAGGTCATTAAAGGGGGGTGTTTTTAACCAAGGGGGGAGGGGTCATCCAAAAAAGGAGGGTTTTAACCCATTCAAAGGGGGAGGGGTCTCCATAAAGGAGGTTTTTTAACCCATTAAAAGGGGGGAGGGGTCATCCAAAAAGGGGGGGTTTATTAACCCATTCAAGGGGGGAGGGGTCACCCAAAAAAGGAGTGTTTTTAACCCAAAAGGGGGGGAGGGGTCTCCAAAAAGGGAGGTGTTTTAACCAAAAGGGAGGGGGGGTCCCATAAGGAGGTGTTTTTTACCCATTAAAGGGGGGTGGGGGTCTCCTAAAGGAGGTGTTTAAACCCTTTCAAAGGGGGGGGGGGTCTCCATAAAGGAGGTGTTATTAACCCTTTAAAAGGGAGGAGGGGTCTCCATAAAGGGGTATTTTTAAAACCCCATTAAAAAGGGGGGAGGGGTCATCCAAAAAGGGGGGGTTTTATTAACCCATTAAAAGGGGGGGGAGGGGTCACCAAAAAGGGGGTGTTATTAACCCTTCAAAGGGGGGAGGGGGGTTCATAAAAAAAGGGAAAGGTGTTTTAAAACCCCATTCAAAGGGGGGAGGGGTCCCAAGAACATTTTTCAGGATTTTGGCTGTCCTCTTGGAGGGTTTAAAGGGGTTTTGGGTTTTAAAATTTTTGAATCTTTTGGGAAAAGGGTTATATTTTGGTTTTCATCTAAAGGGGGGAAATTTTGGGAACTCCAGGGTTTTAAAGGGAAACTGCCCACCCCAGGGGGTTTCTCCTATATTTTTGGTTCACTGGGGGGTGGAATGTTGAAAAAACTGCCAGGCTTTGGGGAAAACTGACGACCCCCAGGAGGTCCCCAAATTTTTTGGGTTTTCATCTGGGGTGGAATTTTAGAACTGCCAGGGCTTTAAAAAAATGACGCCACCCAGGGGGGTCTCCTATAGTTTGGTTCATCTGAGAGGGGGAATTTGGGAACTGCCCAGGGTTTTAAAAGGAAACTGACGACCACCCAGGATTTTCCCCTTTTAAAATTTTCCCAACAATGTTGTGGGAGGGCGTGATACTTTTAAGCAAGTCCATCATATGAAAACCCCCTTGAAAAAACCCATCCCCCTGAAAGAAAAACCCCCTCCTTTGTCATTCCAAGTAGCGTCCCCCTTTGAGTCTTTTTTTTTTGGTTCATAATGTAACTAACATTTCTCCGGTTACGTGTGGAAAAAAATGTGTCCAAAATTGGGCATGCAGAAAAATTATCTTCAACATGTAATTTTTTTTCAAACCCGTAAGGGGCTCCGGTTTCCCGGCCCTTACCAAAGGGGAGGCCTCTCTCTAAGCTCTTCCCTCCTTAAAGGGTTTGGGAGGGAAAACATAAAGGGGGTTTGGGCTCTCTCTCTCACCTTTTTTTACCAAGGGCCCAAAAACTTTTTTCAAAGAGGTTTTTTTAATTTTTGGGGCCTTATCCCCAGGGGTTAAATCCTTTTCTGTTCAAAAACACCAAAAATTGTATTAAGGGCCCCAACTTTAGACGTAAAAACCCAAATTTGTATTAATGGACGTAACATTGAGACAGAAAACCCAACCCCTTTGTTTTAAGGGCCCTTAAAAAAAAAAAAAATTGAGAAAAACCAAACCTTGTTTTAAAAGGGCCCTAACTTTGAGACGAAAACCCAAACCCTTTGATTTTTAAACGTAACATTGAGCATTAAACCCAAACCCCTTGTTTTAAGGCCCAAAATTGAGAAAGAAACCAAACCTTTTTTAAATGGACCTAACATTGAGACAGAAAACCCAAACCCTTTTTTTAATGGCCCAAACATTGAGAAGAAAACCAACCCTTGTAAAAAGGCCCCCTAACCCCCGGAGACAGAAAACCCAAAACCCTTTTGTATTAATGGACCTAACATTGGGGACAGAAAAAACCAAACCTTTTTTAAGGGGCCCAAACCTTGAGACAGAAACCCAAAAAAACCTTGTTTTAAGGCCCTAACTTTAAAAGGGACATTAAACCCCAAACCCCTTGTATTAATGGCCAAACCCTTGGGGAACGAAAAAAAAAACCCTTTTTTAAAGGGCCTAACATTGAGACGGGAAAAACCAAAACCCTTGTATTAAGGGACGAAAAACATTGGGGACAGTAAAACCCCTTGTATTAATGGACCAAAATTTGGGGAACGAAAACCAAACCCCCTGTATTAAGGGAACCCAACATTGAGACAGAAAAACCCAAAACCCTTGATTAAGGCCCCTAACATTGAGACGGGAAACCCAACCCTTATTAAGAGATTTAACATTGAGACATTTAACCAACCCTTGTTTTAAGGGGACCTAACTTTGAAAAGAAAACCAACCCCTTGGGTTTTAAATTGACCAAAACATTGGACAGTAAACCAAACCTTGAAATTAAGGATAACATTGGGACGAAAACCAAAACCTTGTATAATGGACCAAACCCATTGAGAGAGTAAAAAACCGTCTAGAAAGGCGACCCCGGGGCACGCGCCCTGAGTCCCTGTTCGATAAATATCCATTTCCCGTTAAAAATTTTTGGGGCCCCTGGGAAATTTTTCCTTTTGTTTTCGAAAAAAAAGCAATTTTTTTGTCCTTAAAATAAAATCAATTGATCAGAAATCCCGTGTGACTTGTTATGTTGAAAATGGCTATTGTAGCGGGAAACGGATGATTTTTAAGGGAAATATCTACATAGGCGTACAGAGGCCCTTTATCAGAAACCAATCAGCCCCCTGGTTCCAATGGCAGGTTGTTTTTTTGCAAACCCCAATTTGATCCTTTTTCCACTTATTATCCTTGAGACGTTTTTAAAATTTTGTTTTGGATCCACCTGTGGAAAATTCAATTGATTGGATTTATTTGGAAAGGCACACCCCCATTCAAAGTGAGGGAAAAAAGTTTTTAAATCCCCTGTGATTTTGTAATTTGCCCCCTGAAAAAAGCCCAATTTTTCATCTTTTTTTTTAAAAAGGGGTAGGTTTTTTTTCAAACAGTGAGAAGACAGAATAAAAACCCAAAATCCAAAAAACACATGTTAAAAAATGTTAAAATTTGATTTTGCTTTTTAAAATGAGGAATTTTACTCAGGGAAACTCAGGGACGTTTATTTAAAAGCTAAAAACCCAAGTTTATTCACCATTGGGTCATACAGCTGCAATAAGACAAAGAAACATATTCACACAAGCACTGGTATTTAAACCCTGTCGCCTTATGCTGATACCCCTCCTTCCTTACATTCTGAACAGCCAATACACCTCTGTTTGCTTATCCAGAAGATTAGTGATATATGTTCTTCCTCACATTGAGGGATCATCTAACCTGACCTCCTGCCCAAATTGCTCACTCCTCCCCACCCTCCACGGGCCTGTCATGGTTGACTTGTACCAGACTGTGTCTCTCTTTTTTTTTCTCCTCCAATATGAATCTCCTGATGACTAAACCATAACATATCCTGACATAATGGAAACGTTATACATTCCCTCTCTCTCCCTCAGTGGACATGAACTAAGTCCTATTTCACGTTTAGAAGTCAGAAACCCAACAAGCCGCTTACGCCAAGAGGTCCGAACCTCTCGATTGATGTTGGCTAGGTGTTGGATTAAGGTCGCTTTACATTACCCCCTTCCTTGGCTGAGAGCATGCCCACCACACTTCTTTACTAGCAAGTTCTCGTCACACGTGTTACATGCCCTCTTTGGATGGCATCACATGCACTATCCACTTAGTCCACCAATGTAACGAATTAAGGGCTAAGCTCCAACCGGGACTCGAACCCGGTCCAGCGGACTATCAAGGCCACACCGTTAATCCTATTACACCAAGACATCAGAAGGTGGTAATTGGTAGGTGTTGGGGTTCACAGCGCTACAGTATATACTTATATAGGCAATGTGTGATCGGAGAGCGGCAGCACTACAACTAGTGCTCCTGAACCACAGCCTAACACAATATTTACCTCTGAAACCTTAAAAACAGACCTAAAGTCAGATACATTGAGCCAAACCACCATGGAGGCAGCAAGTGTAGGGTTAATGGAGTTGAAGTGGGGATGGGTAGGACCACCAGTATCAACTATATGTCTATGAATTGCATTATCTATTATATGCAGTACTAACCCAACGGATGGATGCTCTTCATCAACACACATCTCACCTGTGAAACTAGATATCAGCAATCAATCAAACAAGACTAAATGAAATGGATGCAAATGAAGACAGTAGAAACTGCTAAAGGTCGAGATATTATATTCTGACACCAATTTCCTACTGGTAGATGTTGTACATGATCTGTCAATCTGAGATCAACGTCTCTCTCCGCCTCTTCCCCCATCTCTCTTTGCTTGGGGTGAAGTTTCCCTAGATACAGTCTAGGATCAGCTTCCCCTCCCCACAACCTAACAAGGAGCCATTAGTGGGAGGAATTTAAAACCTGATTCCAAAGACAGTGTCTATTTGGGAACACGTGTCCCTTCCCCCACAACGTCTACATGTGGATGTGGTTTCCTCCATCTGCACCAGTTTTTCACAAAGAAAACGGCAAGTGTATATTCAGCTGTAAGTATTTTGCAGTTACTAGCTATAGTTAATTTGAATTGAATCGACCATAGCTTCATATTTTATTCAACATAACTGGGGCCATGGTAGCGTTAGCAGCAGTGTGTGTTCTAGAACCATTCCCAAGTGGGAGGGGGCCAGGCTGGGCCAAGTTGTTACTGTTAGAGTGGGCAGTTGCATCACACATTATTGTTTGTCATGTCGTTTCTTTTCCAAACTGCATTTTTTTGCCGGCATTAATAGACAAATGGACCATGTTTATAATCAACTATTTTATTATTTGCATTTAAATTTTTTCATTTGCATTACATATTCAGTATCAGTTACAATCAAATGTATTCAACGGTTTTGTAGGTTCTTGCCAAACAGATCCAACCCCAAATGCATCTGGATTTTAAGGCCTTTGCCTTCCTTGACTCCAACCGTTAATACACCTAAATTGCTACCATTACTCATCTGACATTGTGGGACCTGAAGCTAATACGTTTTCACCAAGCTTTAGAGCAGAAAAAACTCTGTTCCACACAGCAACGGGACTAACAGGGATGGAAACAGCTATTTTTTACACACACAGTTTAAAGAGCTGAAAAGAAAACGTCCTTTATAAGGCTGCATGAATAATGCTATCTCTACTACAACTGGAGGGTTTCTGCATGCCACTCTGGATTTTCCTTTGTAAAATTCTTCTGAACTGATGTTAGTTCATAGGCCCCAAGAGCCTACAATATTTGATTCATACATTCTCAGCAAATGGATAACAGGGACTTCTCTGTTGAGAAATGGCATCACCTTTTGCGGTTGTAAGAGTTTGGACGCCATTCATTATGTCACAGTTTCTGCTAGAGAATCGTCTGTTAAAGCTCATTGAGCATCTGATCTTAAGACAGGGTAGAAAAAAAGGTTGTACGACAAACTGTCTTTAATTCTATTCTCTGGAATCTGAACCTTCTGACCTACTGTACTGAGTAGAACAGTCTCCATTAAATTGAGCAGCTTAGCTTTTTGGGTGGTTTTGCAGGGGGCTGTATTTTTTAACTGCAGTATCACATTGCTCAGCTGTGTTCAACACTTTCATTCCATAGGGTCATCAGAAAATGACTCATCCCTGTAGTCATTCAAAGTTTGAACTAAGGCTTCACCTAAAATCAACAGCTTTGGACAGGTCACGTGATGAAAAGACTGTAGCAGATCTGATAGAAATGTTGCTTCTACAAAACAACGTTTTATGCCAGTGGAACAAGGAACACATGAATGGGGAGAAAGAAAAAGAAAAGAAAAAAGAGAAAGGGGGGGGGGGGGTGTAAATCTACCTGTGCCAAGCAGGACCTCGTGCCTCAACAGATCTGTCACCATTTTTTTTTTTTTGTGTTCTTGGGACTATGTCTTGCAGGACTCGCTAAACGGTCAGAAGCATCTCATCCATAATAGTATGTAGAGCCATATATCGACATGCCCAGCGAGTGTCACTTAGTCTCTGAAGCTCTCTCTCTGCCCTGGTGCACCTTTTTTCGGGTACATCTCTCTTTGTACGCTACCAAGCCATTTTTGATGCACATATTACGACCCAGATGTGAAGACAATATCAGTCTTTCTAGTAAGGAGAATAAACTGTCCTGACCTCAGGGACAGGCTTTGACTGTATCCACTAAAACT
This sequence comes from Coregonus suidteri, assembly GCA_036851935.1. Taxonomy (NCBI): domain Eukaryota; kingdom Metazoa; phylum Chordata; class Actinopteri; order Salmoniformes; family Salmonidae; genus Coregonus; species Coregonus suidteri. The sequence continues at coordinate 48,842 of JAGTTL010000242.1, read as the reverse complement.
AATTTTAGACAGTGTGCACTGCAGTGGAGGTAAAGGCTTTGCTTGTTCTTTACTGCGTTGCCTGTACGCCTGAATGCTTGCCGCTCATAACTGAAGGCACAGTCGTATGCTTGGCCCTAGCTAGGTTGGTTTTGTATTCAAGAACATGACTTTCTAAATGATGTGTATGATTTAGTCCAGTAAGCCCTGCCTGCATCTAGTGGAACAGCCGATTCAAAGTGGAGACAGCTCTCATGGATAGCTCCACTGAAATCGTACCTTTGAGTACTGGAGATATCTGATTCCTTTTGTTTTAACATCTTTTGTTTTCCGTCTGCACATTATGCTGAAGACCTCACTGTCTTCCACTTCTTCTATCAATTTTCTGTTTGGAAACCATGTCTGCCAAACAACTTCAGGAACCTCATTCTGAATCCCTTTGCTTGTGTATTTTGCATTATTAATGGGAAGTCAACCTGTTTTCCACAGTTGTGTCATGCTTAGCTATTGGTTTCTAGGATTGCTCATGAAGTTCCCTTATTTAATCAGACTCGGCAGGACTCATCGTGTCCTCTTTGGGTGCAATGTTTGTGTGGCTGTAAGTAGTAAAGTACTTCTCCTATTGTTTTAATATAGTCCCCATTTTCTTGAAAACCTGTGTGTTGTGTTCCTTGTTTAGGGCATTTACCCAGTGTTGTCATTACTTTTTACAGCTGTCTGATAGACTTCTCCACGTAATCAATTTGCTTGTTTGTGCCGCTCAGGACCCTTGCATGAAATTGCAATCCCACCCGTTCTTTGTTACGTTGCCTTCTTCCAGTTGTTTAAAACCCAATGTTGAATCCAATCCAGTCTCGGAAGACAGGCGTAACAAACCACAGAGTCTGATTTGTTTGGAATATTGAAAGCCAGGGGTGGATGTGGTGACCAAGGCCGCCTTGGAAGCTCCTCCTCCTGTCCCTCCATCAGAAGTTCTTGGGTTCCTTGTTCATCCACTGGCTGGACACCGGTGGCTCCTCCCCGGATTTGGCTGACATCACTCTCAGTCTCTCCAATGGTCCTTCCTGCTGTCTCTCTCTGCTCTCTTCTCTTGCTCTCTCCACACCTGAGACCCTCTGGCTCTCGTCCTGACTTTCTTCTGCCTTGTCTTTTCTTTGGAAGAAACCATTAAGTTCCTTTTTTCTCATTCATGTTGGTGACAACTATAGAGCACAAAGCAATGGGGACCAAGCTTATTCATTCATTTACTGAAAATAACTGACCCGTGCTCGCTAGGTGAGCTATCTTTCATGTCTAACATTTTAACATTACAATGCGTTTACTGAGTGGATGTGGTTAGTAAAAGCAGCTCAAGCAACATGCGGTTTTTTTGATCAAATATTATACCCTTTTTCATATTGCCATACATTTTCGATGGCCTGACTGTTAGAATTCATCTACAAACTAACCAAAAAACAGTGCAAACCGAATACATAGGCCCAGTATTCCAAGTTCCATTTCCTTCATTACTTTCACAAAAGAAAAGTAACAAACAGGACAGGTTACCATTAGCACTGATCTAACGGTTACACACTTCTGTAATGCATTTAATAGTTAACGCTGTTACAAAATACAACATATGCAACATGTTGACCTCACCTCTCTTTTAAATTTCCTTCTTCTTGCTTGAAACGATATTATTCGCCACCATAGTTCTTTCAAACTATGAAATAGAAAAAAACTTGCAGATCCGTTGTTGGTACGATACTGTTTGTTTGTTCCGCGCCCTTTACAAAAAAGGAGTCCCCACTAGAAAATGTGTTGGGTTACCTTTAAGTGTTCCGCTTTGCCACTGTCTAATAACGGATGTAAAAAAATCACAAAATAAAAACATGAATCGCAAAATGTATTCTGTGATAATTATTTCAGAACTCACATCCACATTTAGAGGGCCGACAAGGGGTCCAAGCTTGGTTGTCACAGGGGCACTGCCCCCCCCCCCCCCCCCCCCAGAACCGACCGCTAGTGTCCTCACAGCCCTCTCTCGGCCTCGGCGGATGCTAGCTCAGAAGAAGCAACCAGCATGGTTCAGAATGGTGATGGACAAGGGTATAACTCAAAATCCAGAGAGACACTTTCCTGAACGCCTCAGCAAAATTGATGTGCTGGTCAATAACTAAACTCCACGAAGACCAGGAAAGTCCACAAAGGGAAACGACTGACAAAGGTTACAAAAAGAACCATGCTGACCAAACAGGCTGACATCCCTGGACGCCGCCTGGAAGTGGATCAAAAGAGCACAAGTAGTTGGAAAGAATGCCATCTCTGAACTCGAGAAATTAGATCTTACGAAAATTTCCAAAAGTGCTTGAATTTGAGATTCAAGGTTTCCCGGAGGCCGTGGTAGTGGCGAGACACCATCTCCTTTCTACAGCAATGGATCCCAAAATTCTGGATCTACCCCCTTCCGCGCACAGCCACTGGAAATGGAGAGGGTCGCATGCGCACCCTACGGAGGCGGCTGCCTGGCCAGCGTTGCACACAGGGCATTTGTCATTACATTTCTACGGTACAGGACACTGTCCGCATTCCTCTCTGCTGGCCCGAGCCAAAGGGAGAGCTCAAGTAGCGGAGATGCAGATAATGATGATCTTTCCGGATCTTTCTCCCATACTTACACAAGATGAGGATGGCTTTCTCCCCACTGAAGAGGCTTCTGCGGCAGGCTGGCTCGGCATATAAACTGCTGCTGCTGTACACGTCGACTTTTGTGGACGGAAACCAAGAATTGTGAGCACACATGTGACTCTGTGACAGACGGCTGAAATACCATACATGAGGAAAGAACTCCCTGACTTGTTCCCGTCTACCTACATGCAGGAGGGGATCTGTCTTTTGAACTTTGGATACAGTGGATAGTGAACTGTTAGAACATGAGGATACAACCAAATGACTCAAAGGATCGCTGGCTGGCTGGGCTAGATGGCTAGCGCCATAATGACAGGCCAGGTAAAGTTGTATCATAGCTAATGTTTGACTTGGCTGGCTGGCTAGATTGGCTACCGCCATAAATGAACAGGCCAGTAAAGTTGGATCATAGCTAATGTTGACTGGCTGGCTGGCTAGATGGCTAGCGCCATAATGACAGGCCAGGTAAAGTTGTATCATAGCTAATTGTGGACTGGCGACTATTAGCCCAGCTCGCTAAGTTTACAGGGTGTTACTATAGCGCAAGCCACACTATGCCTGTAGTTACATTTTCTTTCTGGATCTTTTAATTTACCCATAGAGGTCCAGTGGGGTTTGGTTAAACTATGATGCGGCTTTTGACTGGGTTTCAAGCCTAACCTATGTAGTTTTTATATTACTTCAGGGAATTGTAGCTACTAATTACGTTTGCTTGGCTTGTTTATTGTTAGAGATGTATGCTAGCGTTAGTGATACCAGAGCAGGGAGAAGCGACTCACTGGCTGGACCACCTAATTGGCCAGCTAGCTGATAGCTGTACAGTTGTTGTGTGGTGTGTGTACATGTGTATATACATATATATAATGGGGGTTGGGAGGGGTGAACTCAGGAGGATGGTGATGTTTAACTAATTGTCATCTATTTTATATTTCACATGATAATAGTTATTCGTCTGGTACAGTTTTTTCATTTATGTCATCATAGCTTGATGTCTTTTTTCCTGTGGGTGCTTGGGTGCATTGGTATCACAGCGAAGTTTTCAGGGCGCCTTTGGTGCTTTATCTTGGCCAGGTCACAGTTGGTAAATTAGAACTGGTTCTCAACTGGCTTCATTACCTGGTTAAATCAAGGTGAAATACAAATAAAATTAATTTAAAATCGATTGATTGGTGAGTTTGTGTGGTGCGGGTAGGCCGCTGTTGGTGACTCTATGAACACATCTATGTTGTTGTTGTTGTTTGTTGGTTGTTGTTGTTGTTGTTTGTTGTGTTGAGACATGCTTCAAGTGGGGGGATAAATAGTTCCATCCATTATGTTTTTGCGATGTTTGTCGCTTTGATTCAAGATTGTATTTTGTGATTCTGACTAACAATATATATTCATGTTACAGGGAAACAGTCAATGCCACTTCTAATGCATATACATAATATTTTAGAATGAACCTCTTTTGGGGCGATGCTATGATAGCAGGGTTACAATCTATCTTAAAGACTAGCGTCTAAGGGTATGGGTTTATTACTCCCTCAGTTGCGAGAGGGGTTGTGGGGTTTGTGGTAGGGTCAGGGTATTAGCTCACAAGATGGTTACTATTTTATACTTTCATCATTTCGTAGTATCTTAAGAGTCTAGGATTGTGCTCGACGTTTACAAAATTGTGTAACAGATGAACTTTGCTCTACTTAGGTTGTAAACCATCTGCGAAAGCATTACTGATGTTAATGGAGAGAAGAGATGGGGAGTTGAGGGAGAAAAGACTAGGGATTGGTTTTTCTAGAAATCACACCCATAATTACGTCATAAAGGATATAACAAACCATGTCTTTGAACAATAGATAAAGGAGAAATAGCTAATCAGATTGGCTCGGGTCTGTTTTCCCAGACATTCTGCAGGAAGTCCTGTCCAAATTCTGATGACTGGAACCTTTGGTTATAAAATAAACCTTTGAAAACAGAGTACAGTGTCGGCGGATCTGCGTATCATCACAAGCATGGACCAGCAAAAGTGTTTCTTTTAGTAACAACATTTAATGGCGACGAGGTTTTTTGTTTTATTTGGTCTTTGGGACGTGCTATTTCTCTTCTTTGCATTCCATTCCTGGCTACAAAAACGAATACCTCGCAGGAAGCCGGCAACTAATGGGTAAGTTTTTTATCACTAAAATTCATTGGGCGCATGTCGTTTTGTGAGTCCAGAGTGTGTGCGTTAGAGATGTACCGTTAAAATTACTTATGCGTGCATTTTGCTAGGTTCGTTTTTGCTGTGTGATAAGAATTCCGTTCTAAATTTTCTAAATTAGTTTGCGTTGAGAACAACACGCAGAAAGGGGGGAGATCTATAGAGACATTATTGACCACTGGGCACACATATTTTCGCTTGGACAAAAAGTGCAAGAGTGTCCAAGGAAAGGCTTAGAGGATAACGCTGGAAATGAGTAACAGTATACTTTTAGGGCGCCGTTAATTTCAGGAAGCCCCTTCAAAACGAGGCTATCATTAGAGGATGGGCCATAAATCTTGATAGTTTATTACATTAACTCTCAGTCAGTCTTCGGGACGTGCTGGTTTAAGACAATATATTCAATTGTAAGTTTAAACCCGCTCTGAATTGTTTTGACGAAACATCTAGTCTGAAGTAATCCTCTCCTTTTGAATGTCTACCAAAACCTGGAAGGTAGCAGAAATTTTAGGCAAATGGAATATTAAATAACTAACCAACGGGCGATAGATGGAGCCAAATTTCTCTCTGGTGGTGTGTCTGAAAATGAGAAAAGCGCATTTTATCTGTCAGCATGTGGGTGTGCCGAAACAGAGAGTGAGTGTGTGGCTGAGTGCTTGCTGACTTCCAGGATGTGTGTCGACTAAGGCTTTGACCAGAGTTTTTTTAGCTCTCTGATAAATAAAGTTCTATGTATTTATCGTTTTCCAAATGTTAAAGCCCCTAGAGTAAAAAGTTAAAACCCCTACAACCACAGTTAAGGTTTAAATATCTTGATGAGTCTCTGTTTTGTGAGAACGTTTGTAATTCCTTAAACTATATAAACTATGAGCCCCTGGAAGGACCTATAAGTTTAAAGATCTTATGAGTCTCTATTAAAAAGAGAACGTTTACTAACGAATCATGAAGCCTACAGGACGGAACTTTTCTAAGAGTGTTATAGAGATGTTTGATATTTCATCACGTCATTACTATAAATCTGCAGATAAGTGATAACAAACTTCGAAGTTGGATATGTCTTTGTATGTTCTATATTGTTCAGTTTGTTGAGACAGTCTTATTTGTAATGTCTTGTATGTTTCTATGTGTTTCAGTTTTGGAGCTCTGTTAAAAGTCTTCAAGTGTTTTATTGTACTATGGAGGTAGAGACCGGAGCAACAGCGGTCTGGTTGATAGGTCCTTTACACTCTGAAATCACATTGGTGACTGAACTGCGGCACGTCGTAGGCTTTATGACTTTATCCACTCCCCTGCACTGAACTGATTGCCTAGTCCCCACTCAGTGCAGCCAAAAAAGACAACGGGAGGGGGAATTTTTGCCACACAGTGAACATCTGCTTTTGAATTAACTATTGCTTGACTGTAAAACTGTTGGCTTGATAAATCGGATTGAAAGGTTGGTGCATGAGAGATATATTGACGGATTAAAATAATAATACTAAACTAAATGAATAAAATAAAATCTTATTGAGCTATTTATTAATATTCCCTGAGTTAAGGCGATGTTTGCTTATGTTCTTATCGTGAATGTTGGAAAGGGACTATAAACTAAACTCTTTCTTTCTCCTTTTGTCTTCTCGTCATACGAGAGACGAAGAAGCGGGAAGACAGAGAGAGGAGAGAGAGAGGAGGAGGGGCTGACATCAACTGACATCATAGACGGCAAACCCAGTCCCAAATTAAGGCCAGTGCTGTTATTATTCACAAATCTACTTTCCCTCACAGGATATCATTGATACAGTGCCCATTGGTGTTTACATGAGATATTCATGTTGTGACCATTTCGGCAAGAGCGTTGCAACAGACTGATGCATTATGTAATTGATAATTGCACATTACAGTTTTTGTCAATGGACTTGTTGATTGGAGAAAAAAAAATTTTTGTTGGAATTTCCAGCATTGCAAATTAGTCTGTAAAATTAAGGTAATTTAATTGCCTTATTAAGCAATGGGTAAGTGGTTGGCTGGTACAGGTATTTATTTTTTGAATTTGCTTCTGGAGTTGACTACTTTCCTTTACTCTTCCTCATCGGATGTGGGTAAGATGCCCACTAATCAATAAGTTGTAAAATAAAATTCACAGAATAATTAGTAATTCATTATTTGATTTATTGATTTGATTTGTTGATTGATTGACTTAATTTGGATTACTTAGTTGATTGATTGATTTGATTGGGTTGTTTGATTGATTTATTGATTTCATTTGTTGGATTGATTGACTTAAATTGGATTACTTAGTTTGATTGATTGGATTTGATTGGGTTAGTTGATTGAGTTATTTGATTTGATTGTTGTTTGATTGATTGACTGATTGGATTAGCTTAGTTGATTGGATTGAATTTGATTTAAGTTAGTGAATTGATTTATTGTTGATTGGATTCATTTGATTAGTAATTGATTAGTTCATTGGTTTTTTGGATTGATTGATTGAAATTAGTTGATTGATTTATTGATTTGATTAAGTTTATTGATTTGATTTGGTTGCATTGATTGATTTGATTGATTTAAGTAATTCATTGAATTGATTGATTGAATTAGTAAATTCATTGATTGATTTGATTGATTAGTAATTCATTGATTGATTTGATTGATTAGTATTCATTGATTGATTTGATTGATTGGTATCCATTGGATTGATTTGATTGGTTTAGTTTGTTGAATTGGATTTAATGATTGAATTGATTTCATTTGGTACTTTGATTGATTAATTGATTGAGTGATTTCATTAGTAATTGATTGACTGATTGATTTGATTTTCATTGATGATGATTGAATTATTGATTGATTTGATTTGATTGATTGAATTGGTTGATTGATGTATTGATTTGAATTGGTTAATTGTTGATGTGGATTAATTGATTAATTATTTTTTAATTAAAAAAATACAGAAATAAATAACTAAATAAAACCTCCCCCCCAACAAAAAAAAAAAAAAAAAAAGGGGAAAACTAGAGGGTAACACATAACAAGTGCATACAAATGGGAAAAACGGGACATCAAAACTACAAAAGCAATTACTCCTCTTCATGTAGTACAGATAGTAATCCACTAGTTAATGGTATAGCAAAAATTATCTGAAAAATGGGAATAAACGTTGGCATGACATTGAACAAACCATGGCCAGACATTGGAAAGGCACACTTTAATCCAGACGTCATCAAGATAGTGCAAGTGACTTGTATCCACGTATAAGACAGATCAAAAGAAGGGGAAGAAAAGGAAAAACTTCGTCAAGAAAAAAGACAAAGGAGAGCTGGGTGTTCTTAAGCTTTTGAAAAATGAAGGGACAAAAAACTGATAAAAGACCACAAAAGATAAGATAGACAGAGGTGCAGAGAAAATGGCAAAGAGAGTGAAGGTGCACAGAAACTGATTGCAGAAAGTTTAATACACCTTTCTCATTATATGGATTCAGCAAAAACCACCCCCACCTTATGAGAAAGAAGCCAAGTTTAAGGACGTTTATCCTCGAGCTTCCAGTGATCATTTCAGGAAGGTGATTATTGCATCAGAGATGAGGATGAACGAAATAATATAGAGTGGACAAGCAGAAACGACCATAAAGATGAAATCCAAACTCCAAAAGGCAGGAAGACAACGAGATCTCATGGAGACTAAAGGGTAGAGTGGAAGATCACGGAGGGATGGAACTTGGTGATGACGATGATGATGAGGAATGAGCATAGTGATTCAGAAGAGATCATGGGTGGAATATGACCCTGTCATCAGACATGAGGTTGGCCAGAGCGGGCAAAGAAAGGGTGATGGAAGTTGGAAGAAGAAGAATACAAGCGATTTTTCCCAAAGCCCTTGGTGAAAATGAAGATGGAGACAGCGATGAAGATTTGGGAGACTAAAGGTGCTTCATGTTCAATAGGATTTTATCCTCCAATGACTAACACAGAAGAAATAGAAGGTGATATAGACCGATGCGTAATCATACCTGTGATAAGGCCAAGTGATTTAGTAGAAGTAAAAGAACTGGAAGACCGACTCAAGAAGCTGTCTGAGAAAAGAATCCCAAGAATCTGAAAAGAGATATACATTGATGTCAAGGAAAGATGGCACTAGTAAGGGAGAATTATGCCGGTGATCATTCGAGGACAAAACCTAGAATATAAGCCTTTGCAGAACACCGATATGTCAGGATATACTTGAGAAGCTGCCTACTCTTCAAGATGGAGCATATCCCCTTGGATTTCCAAAGTTTGGATAGTAAAATTACGGTGGGAACACAGTCTGGCCATAGAAGGAATAAGAAGGACTTTTGGCTAATCTCCTTGGGATTCCAGGCATGGAAGAAATTTTTCAGAGAGCTGGGACGTCATAGATACGTGGGAACTGCTGTTGAATGATCTGAATTGTTGGCTGCAAGCAGGAGGATCGGCTGTGAAGAGCACTGAAGGATACGTTTCCAACAAATGTGAGTGTGCATCCTGACAATAGAAAACATTCTGATTTGACCCACTAGCGACACCAAGAAAATCCGAGAGCCTACGTGTCAAGAGTTCATCAAGTATGGAGACATTATTACCGGAAATGATCCAGATGTGAGTCAAATTGAGCAGTCAATCTTGAGAGACTAAACTACAGATGGGACTGCCCTTACCGGTTAAGGAGCAAAACTGGCAGAAGTGGTTGGACTTGGAATCATGACAAAAGGCGTCTATACAGATCATATAGCCCATCAAGTGGATCCTGTACCGGAAAAAGGAACCAACACCGAAAGAAACAGGTGCACCAAGTAAACTCTCAGAAACTCAATCAAATACAACTGGTGGAGATATAGAAGGAGAAAAAACAAGCTCTGGTTATGCAGAACCCAGGTAACCAAATCCAACAATCACTAGCCACAGCTTCACCAAACCAGTTCCAACCACAATTGTACCAGACACCAATAGCCGGTACCAGTTGTTTAATATCCACAGCCAGTTTCCTGGACAGGAGACAGAATTGGAGAGGAAGAGGACGAGAAGGTTCAGGAAGAGGAAGAGGAGGAAGATTCAAGCCACACTTCTTTGCAATCTTTCAGAAGTGTGTTTATAATTGGTGGACAGGTTGGTTCATTTTGCCCGTGAGTGGTAATTGGGCCAAGAAGTAACACCAGAGGAATTTCAGAGGAAGATACAGGAGGCCAGTCAAGATCATCTGGAGGACCGTGAAACCCTGATAGGGGCCCGGATCAGGATTCTCGAGGTGCCCAGAAGATCCGACAGGGGGGTGTCAGCTGGTAGCATCAGGACCGGAAAAAAGATCCAACACAATGAAGGTAAAAGTAAACAAATCGACCATTGGAAGTGATGGCGGATAGCGTAGCTGCTTATTTACCTGTGTTCGGCCTGAAGATGCGACCACATCTCCCTATGTCCACTCAACTAATTAGGACAATCGGATTTGAGGGAGTGAAACAGCTGATTCCTCTTACGGAACCTAATTGAGCTCTGCTATGAAAATCGAAAATTACAATACCCAATACTAGTATCCAGAAACATACACCTATTGCATTGTTGGGGAAGAGAATGCATTGTTGTAAGTTGAAACTGTACAATAAAATGTACACCAGACGGACGGCTGTCTGGTAGAGATGCCAAAGGCAAAATGTTTACCGCAATTGTCGATGAACAACTGAGATGGATTCTTCTTCAGTATGCTGGATTGAAATCTCAGTGAAGATTTTTTGAAGCAGGCTAAGATATGGGAAGAAATTCATCGTGACACAACATGCCAGTATGCGAGGCTTCCGGAATATCCATCTCATTGTACGCTCCAAGTATTTCAAGAATGTACGCCACCATCGGACTCAGAGGAATGGCTGAGTCGTCAACCAAAGAAAGTTCAACTTACCTCATGTTTGCATAATTTAGGACCACAAGGAGTCAGCTATGAAGCTAAACACAGACGATTATCTGGATAACGCATTTGAGAATTGAAGAGAGTGTGCCACATGTTACCTTGTTGGTTTTCTGACGGCTATGAGCAGAAAGCAAATAGGAGAAATGATGACAGAAAGCAGAGAAAGCTGTTTTCATACCGATGAAAGAGAAATTTGGCGAATCTGGAGGACTGAAAGATCATCGATTTCTCACAATCATGATTCGCGGCTCAAGGACAAGGATAGCCCACCAAGCTGTACGGATAACCACATGATACGAAGCTATTTGCAGCATGAAGATGGATTCAGACCCTATGAAAGAGGAGATGTTGCAACACGTTCCAAGAATTTCTGTGGTCTCAACACAGTACCGATATTGGACTTGTGAAATCAGCCGAAAAAAAAAAAAATAAAAAAAATAAAAAAAAAAAAAAAAAGAAAAAAAAAAGAAAAAAAAAAAGAGAAAAAAAAAAAAAACACCGGTGAAAGTTGAACTTTCGCCAGGAGCCAGTACGCCCTTGGAAGAATCAGTATCATTGAAAGATGACGCAATCCAAGGATCGAAACCACAAATTGAAGGACTTTCGAAAGCAACTGTTTTAAGGACAACAAAAAATCCTCAGGAGTAACACACCTTTGTTTACCTGTGAAAAAAACTCAGATGGAACTTATTCGTGTGGTTCAGTGACTTAGAGCAGTGAATGAGGTAGTAACTGACTTTCCATCGGAAGTGTCAGGACCCGACATACTTTGTTAGCCCAAATTCCTCCTGATGCGACAGACATTTTACGGTGTGAGACTATGTGGTGCATTTTTTTAGTGTTCCACTTAGTGTAGAGAGTCAGGCGTTTATTTGGGTTCACATATAAGGGAAGGTCCAGTTCTATTGAGTCACATCGATTACCACAGGGTTTTTCGGCACAGCCCGCACAAAAAAAAAAAAAACCAAATATTCAATTGAAGTATGAAGAAGATCTGTAGGGATAGATCAGATATTGCAAAGCACTAGTCATTCAGTATGTAGATGATATAATTATCTGTCTCCAAACGGGATAAGGAAAACATGTCATAGAGACTCAATTAAAACTGCTACAGGTATTGGCAGAAAAAGGGACATAAGGTTTTCACGAGAAAGTTGCAATATTTGCCTAGGAGTCAAGGTTGTCTATTTGTGTCAGACAATCACGCACGGAAAATCGAAGCAGTTTCGGATAGTCCAATTGGAAGCTATTCGTAAGGCTCCGAAGCCTAGATAACTGTCAGAGAGATGATGACATTCTATGGTATTGCTGATATTCTTCAGCTTGGGTTGAGAGCTATGCTAGTGTGACAGGACATTTGAGAGCTATGGTCAAGGATACTGGAAATTGGTCAACTCCATAGCAATCTTTCCCTGGACACCAGGGAAGGACTTGTGGCAATTTGAAACGAGTCAAACAAGAGGTTGCAGGAGGCACCTGCACTCACATTACCAGACTACTCTAAGAATTTTCTGCTATATGTGTCTACTTCTACTGGATGCAAATATGCATGTGCAGTTCTTTGTCAGACGACAGGCACAGGGAACAAATCCTCAGGCCTATATTTCCTACTACTCTACTGCCCCTATGTCAGAAGTATAACTAGGACATACCACTGTGCTACAGAGCAATGGTGGGAGTATGATTCAATGTATAACAAAGCATCATCAGTTACAATGGGGGGGTTACCAGTAACAATTCTTACCCATCATGAGTCTCAAGAAATCTTCGAACTTTGGGAAATATACATTGGACTTGGTCCTAGGCTCAGGAGGACTATCACAGGCCTCCTTAGAGCAGGAAGATGTCACCTAAGGTACGTGCTGATACGGTGAATCCAGCCGAGAATTTGCCAACTTCAGAGGATCGTGGAACACACTGATTGTGTCCAGGAAGCAGAGAAATACTCAAGGCTTCGATCAGATTTGCAAGCCTGTTCCATTTACGTGAAGCAGACCTTGGAGTATTGGACTGATGGGTCTTCTTGTTATCGGTGTTGGAGACAAGTTGTGCGCTGGGCTAATGCAGTAAGTCAAAAGCCCAAGGAACTGGATTTGTCGTCGAGAAGGCTGAAGTAATACCACAGCCTGCGTCCTGCCACAAACTTGCTGAACCTTGTGGGGCTAACAGAAGATGTGTTGTTAGCAGAAGGACAAGCGAGTAACGATATACACTGATTCAGCGTATGCACATAGTGTATGATCATCTGTTTCGGAGCAGTGTGGTAAAGGTCGAGGGGTTTAAGACAAACGGGGATGGTTCTCCGATACAACATCATGCGCGAAATAATGAAACTGGTTACAGCGCTATGATGAAGCCTACAGAGATAGCGATAGCTAGTGTGCAGTCTCATAGGACAGATGTGTCGAAAAGTTACACAAGGGAACAAAGCTGCTGATGAAAAGCTGCAAAAGGAACGTCACAGAGCGGGTGTCGACAAATTGGGCGAAGTTTTTTCTGGTCACTCATGCAGGTGGACTTGTAAGACAAAATTACGCTTAAGGATGTGATTTGATGCAGGAAAGCTGCTTCTACGATCGACAACAGTTATGGCTTGACCGCGGTGCCGGTCAAAGATGCTACTGGTCTGTGGAGAAACCAGAAGGGATTGTTTTGATAGTCGCGCCTCCAGACCTAGTAGGTCTGATGATTCAGGAATCCCACATGGGTTAGCTCATGTTGCAAGGGGGGAGGTTAAAAGAAAAAGACAAAAAAAGAATTTTTTTTTTCACAAAGGAGTATGGTTGTTGGCCACCATATGTGCTTGAACCAATTGACCATGTCATAGGCAGTGTGCACAATTTGTCTGGAAAAACAATGTTCGCCGGGGTGTGACTGTATTCTTCCTGGCCACATTCCTGACACCGAGAGGTCCTATGCGTGAGTTTGGTTATCGACTTTGTTGATATGATAAAACCAGTTGATGGGAAAAGGTACATGTTGGTGGTTGTTGACCCGATTTTCACGATGGCCGGAGGCCTGTCCAACCAAGCGAAACGATGCTCCAGCTCGGTTGCTAAGTCCTTGTGCAAAGAAGTCATAAGCAGGTGGGGATTTCCCGAACCGAATATCCTCAGACAATGGGAAAAAGAATTTGTGGATAAATTCAGTGAAATTGACGTTGCAAAAAATTGGGAATTAAGCAAAAACGGGTTCTTTAGGGGGGGGGGAGCAGTTATCACCCACAAGTAAAGGGATTTGTGAAAGAATGAACGGTGTCCTTGAAAAATCGCATTATCAAAATTTGCACAGCATACCGGGTCTAAACTGGAATAGCGGCGCTTCCTTTAGCATTAATGGTGTGTCGCTCAAGTGAGTTGCGTGCTCTACATATGACACCCCCATGAACTCGGTCACAGGAAGAAGGATGCCCTACGCCTGTTTTTGGCGAACAAGCGGAAAGGGTCCCAAGCTTGGCTCTTCCGTGTAAGATGAAATTAGCGCATACGTTGCACTACATGGCCAATTTTGCATAAAAGCTGTCCAACGTTAATGTTTCTGACAGGCTAAAGAAAAGAAGAGGGTTGCAGGAGAAGCTTGATGAGCAAAAAAAGGAGGTAGCAGTGCAACAGGGTGGATCAAGGTGTTTCGTGAAGGTGTTTAGAAGGAAGTGTATTAACGAACGCCGTGAGGGACCATTTGAGTTTTGTTCGTAGTACTGGAAACAAGCTGTGCAGGTTTAAAGGATCTCCAACGTGGGTATCATTTGTCACATTGCGTTAAAGAACTGGAGAATTGGTGCCACGCATAGAGAGAGAGGGATGTTGAAGGCTCAAGAGAGCAGGATGACGATAGGGCAGAACAGGTGGAAGGAGAGATGCCTTGACAATATCCAGAGTCAACACCACGGAAGGAGCGATTGTTCATGTTTGTGGACAACATTGAATGATAGGGTGTACACTTCTGATGATGCCAGGAGATGACTCCTGCAATGGATGGGAAGGAAAAGAGATTTGGGGCCATTGACTTTCATAACGTCCCAGAACACAACATGGAATACTTCAGTGGATGTGAAACCACGGCGATCACCAAGGGCAAACTCCTGTTACTAGGAGAAGCTGATGATTCAGTTAGACAAAGTACGGCCCAGACCAGTTAGGAGAAAATTCAGACCAAAACGTTACGAACAAACTAGGGTAGAAGTAACCCTAGGAAAGTCAGCACTCAGCTTCCATGCCAGTGCTACGAGAGAGAACAGTGGTGAAGGAAATTTAGAGTTCAGTGGGAAGACAACCATGGAAGGAGTTTAGATCTATTAGGAGCAGTTGTCATTGAGAAAGTATTGCGTTGCTGAATGATAAGAGAAGAATGCAGCATTGAGGAGTGATTGTAGTCTACTCTATGTGTACAATTCCCAGCAGGAGGATCAAGACGATTATAAATGTATTTTTTATAATCCCAGCAGTTGAAAGTGAGGATAGAAGTCGGGACTAAAGAGTTAATGTAGTAGACACTAGTGGTGATAGATGGAAGTATAGAGTAAAAGAGCTTCCAAGGTATAGGGAAAAATAGATGAATTCCACAACTATTACATCAACACTCCAAACCTAATGCCAACAACAGTAAGAAAGCAATTCCACTCTTTCAACATTGGACAGCTGTTAAGCTATAAATGTATCGCATTCATTACCAATTGGCGGCCTCAGAAACTCGTTTCAATAACACCAATTTTCAGACAAAAAATATTGTCATTAGGGCTAGGATGGGTGGTACAGCCTCATCTTCCGTGTAGATGTGAGAGACGGAGTGGGGGTGGTGATATTTCCCTCCCACGTGGAGAGATAATTATGGAGAAGAATGTTGTTATCAGGTGGGGACTAGAATGTAGACGCTGTTCACCTAGCCCAAAGGAAGTATATTTTTTTGTACAACGATATGAACATGACAAAGGGTTATGAGTGATTGCTCACTCATATTTGCGTAATATTACATGGGAAGATCAGGAGAATATACTTGCTACTTATTTAGAGCCAGCAATTCAAATTTGTTCGCGGTTAAGAATTACTGGGTTAGAAGGCTATGTACCAAAAAACCCGGGAAGTGACGCTTATGATAGAACGTTGAAAGTCTGTTGGAAGTTTCCACAGGTTACCAAAAGGAGTTCAGGAGCAGCATACTACAGTAGCCTACTCCAACAATGAATCTAACACAGAAGGACATCTGTAACTTTTGCCACTAGAACCTAAATCAAGAGTGGTTAATACATCAACTAAATCTAACACTATTTTAATTACAATAACTTTTGGAAGAAATGAGATAGTTACAACAGGAAAGCAACAGCAATAACAGCCCCGAAAAATTGACAGGCCCGCAAACAAGCCCACCCCAAAAAGGGAAACACGCCCCGGAAATGTGACACAGACACGAGAACAACAACTTTCCTGAAACTAAAGGATGTATTGGAACGTGAGCTCAGAAGTCTGTGATACAGATGGAGAGTGCTGTAAATGGTAAGTAACGGATAGTGTTGAAACAGGAGAAACAGATGGTAGCAGTGAATCATGTACATTCATCTGAAATAGTGAGACATACATATCCCGGGGTACAGAATGAGTCTTGGATTTTGATGGAAGACAGAAACATATATCTTGATCAATACCGCTCGTTTAGGGAAGAGATAACTAAATGGAAAGCATATGGATTTGACTCTTCTGTTTTGTCAAATTAAAGATAGATGGGCAGGTAGGAATCTATTGGTTCCCAGCAGTTAACTCATATATTAAGATCAGTGAGGAACTTGAGGGTCATGTCTGCTGAGAATTCCATCACCAGGCACGTGGGGTTCAATCTTAGAGGACAAGTGGCGGCCAAACCTCTATCAAAAGCGTGTCCAATCTTATGCTTTATCATGGTTTGTTGTATCAGCAACAATCAGTAAACATATATGATGATGTCCATTGTCGAGACATTTGTTAGGCCTAAGTTTAATTGCTCTTGGTTTAAATGCATTACCCTATGTCAATTTGTTTAGATCAGAATGAAAAATCAGTTAACAGCGATTCCTGAAGCATCTGGAGGTACTTGAGGAGATATTACAATACGGGACTTAGGCAGCAGTCCCTGGCTTTTTGGGGTGTTCTCATAATATGTTTTATAAACATATCGATGGATCCGAGGGTATGTGGACGTTTTCATGAGGTGAGCAACTATCAGATTTGTGATGATTAATATTGATGTACTTGTGGATAAGCATTGAACCGTAAGTGTTAGTGGTGAGACATATTAAAGTAACTTTTCATGTTTCCATCTAGTAAGAATAGAAAGGACTGGATGATGGTAAAAGGATCAGACTTATATGCTGGAAATAGTGACAGATGCTGTGGAATCTATTTCGAGTATATATTGTGGGTTTTGTGGTGCTTAAAGCATATTATTCCTCACACTATGGATGGACATGATGTTTTTTACGGGTTACATGTCCACGTTGATACTTTCCATATAGAGGTCTTACTTACAATCAAAAAGGGTATAAGCAAATAGGACGACCTGCTATATCTGATTCTGGTACTAGGATATAATTAGGGTGAAAATGGGAAATTGGTTCTTATCCATATTTAAATAAGTGGATGTCCTACAATTGGAGGATAAGGCTAAGGATGATGATATTGGGACTTTGGACTTCATCTTCACCACTGTGGTATGGTTTGTTAACATTTTTGGCAGATCACAATGGATCATATTATACTATATATATTTGCAGTGGGCGTTTGCTTTATGCAAATGAATACATATTTACGTAGGTTTGGCACTTTCTGCTACACAAATACTATGAGACTTATTGTCACATGACTGACAGTGTTGAAACTGACATGGCTCTTGACTATATTTTATGTCCAAACAAGGTGGCTTATGTGTTGGCTATTGAATCTGACGGGAGATGATTAATGTGTATACTAATTTAATCCCGATAGTTTCCGATAATATCACTAGTTGTTATAGATGCCATTGAAGGCGTTATTAAGGTGATGCTTTTGGTCAGTCCACAGAAGGAGCTTGGTTATTTGGTCAGAGAGCTTGGTTTGCAAGATCAGTTGGTGCCCTAGTGGGAGGTCAGTGATAGTGTCAGATGTTGCGTAGCAGCTCTTACTCCGCCGCCTATGTGTGTGTATTGTTGTTTGTTTGTACTCTAGTATTGTTGTTGACTCTTCTGACGACAGGCTACCTATGATATATGAGATGACAGTTGTGAGCTGTGATGCCTGTGGACAACACTCAGGATGCCCCATATGATGTAGACCAGTTACTGAACTGTGATGGAGCTTATATAAACAAGCTAGAGCTAGAGAAGACAGTCATTATATGGATACGTATATCCATATTATAATATCAGATCATGTGTCACGTCTTTACATTATTATTTTATGTGATATTAGTGTTTTGATTATGAATCAACATTGGGGGTTGGAATATGGCAATGTCATTTTACTTTTATATCTAATTTCATATATCAATATTTAGTTAGACACTATTGATGTTTTAATTTGCAGGTTGTTGTTTTGCAAAGTATACTGTTTTGGTATTTGTCTTTTCTTCAGTAAGTCATATGGTGGGAATATGTAGAGGGATTATGCAAATTATCTCATAAACATGGACAATATGATATGTGACTGGAGGAAGTGGCAATATAAGGAAGGTAGTGGAAATTGTTCCGAATTCCATTCTATTCAATCGTCCGCCATTGAAAGACGACATCTGTGGGAGGTAGATGAAGTGTAGTCGGACTACATTCCCATGTGTATATTCTTGGTCTGTATCTCAATATATTTGAAACATATTATGACTTCTGTGTTGTGTGTACTATGGAGTTGGGACTCTCATGATGTTTTTGAATATTATGATTCGTTGAAGTTTAGGGCGATATGGGGTCTAGGCAAGGATCTATGATGAGAAGCTATACAGGATGTGGTCCCGATGGGTTCGACCAGACTGAATGTGGACATGTTGCTTGTATTTTGTTTGCTGGGGTTTTTCATATCGATTTCAATTGCATCATTAGTCTTATAATGACATTTCATAGAAGTATGTAATGAGAATATGATCTGGAGTACTTATGGTATGTCGACTAGGTGCAGAGGTGCCGTGAGTAGAATTTTCCTGTCTGGAACTGAGTATACTGATAGGATATTGCGGAATGAAAAAGAACTCGCCAGACATGATTTTCTAAGCTCTTTACTCCCAGCCCCGAAGACGGTTGACGACAATTATCTATCACTCCATGCCAATTTTATTTACACTCCATGCAATCACATTTACACTCAGTTCATGTACAATTTATTTACACTCTTTTAGAAAATTATTTTTACTACTACATAATAATGTTATGTTTACTACGTACATAATCACTATACAAATGTTTTGTCTATATTTAAACATTGTTTGTTTATATATCTCATTAATTTTGCGTTTATTGGTAAAGTGCCTCAAGAGCCAAGAATTGTTATTTGTCATAAATCCTATCCTCTTTTTTTTGTTTTCGAGACTTAATTAGTCTCGATAGGGTGGGGATATAGTAGTATCTTAAGAGTTCTAGGGATTGTGCTGACCGTTTACAATAATTGTGTAACAGATGAAACACTTTGCTCTACTTGCGTTGTAACATCTGGTGTATGAAAGCATACTGATGTTAATGTGATTTGAGACAGTACAAGAGATGGGGAGTGAGGGAGAGAATTGACTAGGGATTGGTTTTTTTCTAGAATCACTACCATAATACGTCATATAAGGATATACAATCCTATGTATTGTGATAACAATAGAATAAGGAGAATAGCTAATCAGATTTGGCTCGGGGCTGTTTTCCAAGACCAGACATCTGCAAGGTAGTACCGTCCAAATTTCCTGATGCTTGGAACCTTTGTTATAATCAAACCTTTGAAAAAACAGAGTACAGTGTCGGCGGATCTCTTAATCATCACAGAAGCATGGACCAAGCAAAAGTGTTTCTTTTAGTTCTTTTATAGTAACCACAATTTCATTTAGTTTCTATCTTTAAAGATGGTCTGCTCCTAAATAACTTATAGCCATTTATGACACTTAACATAATAACTATACATTATGAATGCCACTTAACATTAGGGTACTGTAATGAATACTCAGGAGAGAAAAGTTTGTAGATTCACGTGCCCAGAGCCACGGCAGGTGTGTATTACGCCTTAAAGAAGACATGAATCATGGTTCACAGGCAGGCAATGGTCATACACAGGTTAGGCAAAACCAGGCAGGTGAATCAAAACTAGGGATACTGAAGGCTATAACTGGTTCTCACAAACGAGCTTAGGAAAAGTCTTGTAGATAGAGTCAAAACGAACAATACCTCACAAGCACCAAACAGGGAAAGGAACTGTGGGAGGAGACAGGTAGCTTAGTGGGGTTAAGAGCGTTGGTGCCAGTAAACCGAAAAAGGGTCGCTGTTCTTGAATCCCCGAGCTGACTAGGTGGATAGAAATCTGTCGATGTGTGACCTGAAGGCAAGGCACTGAACCCTAGTTTTGCACTGGGTAAGGAGTTGTTGCTAAATGACTAAAAATGTTAAATGTAGGAAGGCTAAAACTGGTTCTCAACAAACGCGCTAGGAAAAGGCTTAGTATAGTAAAGATTATCTAAACTAAATACCTCACAAGGCACAGAACGAAACTGGACTAAATACGGAAGCTGATGACACCAGGTGAGTAACTAACACGGTGCGAATCAATGAACAAAAAGAAAGACAGGGCTACGTTCGAAGAACACATAGAAAACAGGGCTACCGTTCAAGAAACACATGCAGACATGGCTACGTTCAAGAACACAAAGAAACAGGGCTACGGTTTCAAGAACACAAAGAAACAGGGCTAACGTTCAAGAACACACAAGAAACAGGGCTACGTTTCAAGAACACAAGGTGAACTGATAAAAAATATATATCAGCCACATTACATAGATCACAGACAGGAAGAGAAGGTTAATCATGTTTCATTAAACTATGTTTTCTAGGTTGGAAGGTTTACCCTGTGTATGAGATTAAAATGTAATCAGCTGATGATTATGAATTGTTAGATGGTACCCACTACGGTTCCTGATGAACTCAACTGGTGAGCCTCTTTAGCAGCTAGTTCCAATGTACATCACTGATTTCAATGACCTTTACCCAAGGTCAGATGACTTTCAGTCAACAGTCTCTTTTGGTGTAGCTTCACTCAGTAGCCCACATACTAGTCTGTCTCTAATGATGTCATTTTAGAACAGCATAAACTTCAGTGTTTGCTGGTATGTCTTCTTTAATGCAGCGCAGCAAACATGTTTACTGATTCTCCCTCTTCCTTGATGTCTCCTGTGGAACCTGACAACCTTCAGCAATTAACTAGTGGTTTTCTGGTTGAAAAATGTCCTTTAAGATTAAGTATCTGCACAATATCCCCTTATGTCTCCTTATTACTGTTGTTCTGTCGGCTGTAGCACTTGTAGCAGTTTTTTTTTTTTTTTTGGCTGCCTAGTAATTAAATGTCTTTGGCCCCATTATACTAACACATGGAGGCCACAATGTGTGTCCTCATCACATGTTCATTTACAAGAACAAAATATTCAAACTGTTCTGTGTATGAGCTCCACCTGCTCAATACTTTTTATCGAAACTGTCCAACTGTTTACCACACTTCCAATATTTTTTTTTCGTTTCTCTATAGGCTCCTGATTGTCCACTCACTTCAATATTGGTCCTCAACCAAAGCAATATTTTTCCTCAAGTTCACGTGATCTTTCATTTCACTTCACTCACTGACGTTTCTCCCTAAGTTCGCGTCTCTTTAGCAGATTTAATTAAAAGGTTCGGTCTTTACAGTTCAATGATACTGTTCTATCCTTTAATACCCCAAACTGGTTTTATTATTCCGTGTTGAATAGTGGAACAATTTTTTCAGTCCTGCTAAGCATTCAAAATGTTAACGAGTCCTTTTTGGGTGTCAGGGAAACTGTATGGAGTAAAAAAGTACATATTTTTCTTTAGAATTGTAGTGACGTAAAGTCAAAGTTGTCAAAAATGAATAGTAAAGTCAAGTACGATACCCCACAAAACTACTTAAGTAGTACTTTAAAGTATTTTTACTTAAGTACTTTACACCACGTGGTTAACTCTCTTTCTTTAGCTAGCTTGACTATGCACTTGCATTGCCTCTGCTAGCAATACACTGTGCTAACATTAGCCTATTCTGTACACAGAAAATAACAGTTTTAACAGTTGTAAAAACCACTTCTTCCAGACAGAATAGTTCCTGTAGATTCAGACTTACTCATCAACTCTCTTTTGTTATGTCTCGTTGGTTTCATAACCAGCGTCTGTATAACATCCTCAATAATGATGAGACGGGAGACAGGGAATAAGTTCAAACCATTTATCTGGAACGTGATCATCTCAACACAGAAATACAAACCCCCATGATGCTCTGCAAGCAACAAACCCCAATATACAACAAATACAGAAGTAAATGGACACTAACCAAAACTCATAAAGGAATTTTAAATGTTCAGTTGTAGGAAAGTAGGGCCATGGGGCTAAGGGTCAGGGAAAGGTCAGTATGTTTGATGTTAATTACTGGTTACAGAGGTGACAATCACAAGCATAATGTCCATTATTAACACAGTGAAGTAGAGGTGGGAGCTTTTTACAAAGCAGACATGGACAGTGAGACGGATTTTGTGAGGAGGTCAGGGGTGAACACCCTAGATCATGACAGGTAGAAATGGCAGGGCTGGAAATAGACACAGAGACCACCATTCTGATCATGGGCTCAGACCTGAACCTGAGACACCCAAACAGAAGATGCCATGGCAAAGTCCTGTCCAGGTAGGCATATATGGATTTGTTATTTCATCAACACTCCAACACATGGAAAATGTGTCCAGTGTGTCTGTGTGTCCCAGTGTGTTGTGTGTGTGTGTGGGTGTTGTCCTGTGTGTGTTTGCCAGGTTGTTTTGTGGTGTGTTGTGGTTTTGTCCAGTGTGTGGTGTCCTGTGTGTGTTTTGTGTTGGTAGTTTGTGTGTCCTCATAGTGTGTGTGTGTTCAGTGTGTGGGTGTGTTGTCCATTGTGGGGTTGTCCGTGTGTGGTGGATGGTGTTGTTCAGTGTGGTGTGTGTGTTCAGTGTGTGAGTGGTGTGTGCGTGTGTGTTTCCAGTGTGTGTGGGTGTGTGTCCAGTGTGTGTTGTGTATATAGTGAATTACCCAGTCATGTGTTGTGTGTGTGTGGGGGTCCAGTGTGGGTGTGTGTGTGTGTTGGTTGTCCAGTGATGTGTGTGGTGGTTTGTGTGTTGATGTCCATGTGAGTGTGTGTGTCCAGTGTGTGTGTGTGTTGTGTGTGTGTGTGTCCAGTGTGTGAAGCGTGTCATGTGTATGTTTGTTCAGTGTGTGTGTGTGGGTTTCCAGTGTGTGTGTGTGTGTCCATGTGTGTGTGGTGTTGTGTGTCCAGTGTGTGTGTGTGATTGTGTGTTTTTGTGTGTGTGTGTTGTTGTTGGTTTTTGTAATGGTTTGTGTTGGGTTGTTTTTTGGTTTTTTTTGTGGTTTTGGTTGTTTGTTTTTAAGTGTGGGTGTGTTGGTATGGTATGTGTTTGTGGGTCCGTGGTGTATGTGTTTGGTGTTTTTTTGGTTTGTGTTGGATTTGTTTAGGTGTTGTTTGTGTGGGGGGGGGTTTATTTTGTGTTGTTTGGTTTTAGTGTTTTGTGTGTGTTGGGTGGTTGTGTTTGTTTGTGTTTTAAATCTTTTGTTGTGGTGTGTGTTTGTTTGTTTGTTGGTCCAGTGTGGGTGTTTCATCGGTTTGGTGTGTGTGTGGCCTGTTTGTGTGTTTCCGTGTTTGGTGTTTTTTTTTTTTTTGATTTGTGTTGTATGAGTGTGGGTTTGTTCTTGTGTGTGTCCAGTGTTTTTTGTCTTTGTGTTTGTGTTGTTTCCTGTGTGTGTGTTTTTTGTGTGTGTTTGTGTGTGTCCAGTGTTTTTGTGTTTGGTGTCCATTTGTTGTGTGTGTGTTGGTTGTTTGTGTCCGTGTGTGTTGTCCAGTGTTTGTGTGGTTGGTGGGTGTCCAGTTTTTGTGTACTTTGGTTGTGTGTGGGGTCCTGTTTTGTGTTTTGTGTGTGTTGTGTGTGTTGTGTTTTTGTGTGTTTGTGTGGTTTTGTGTTGTGTCCAGTGTGTTTGTGTCCAATGTGTGGCTTGTTTGTGTCAAAGGAAAGGTGTGTGTTTTTGGTCCACAATTTTTTTGTGGGTTAATTTTGTGTGTGTGGTGTGTGTTGTGTGTGGTGTGTGTGTGTGTTTGTGTGTGTCTTTATTTTTGGGATGTTTCCATTGTGTGTGTGTTTTATGTGTTCTGTTTGTGTCCAGTGTTGGTTTGCGGGTGTGTGTGTGTGCCTTGGACATTTTTTGTGTTTGGTGTGTCCTGTGTGTGTGTTTCCAGTTTGGTGGGGCGTTTTTGTGTCCAGTTTTGTTGTTTTGTTCAGGTTTGAGGGGTGTTTTTTTTTGATGGGTTGTGTGTGTGTGTGTGTGTAGGTGCAGTGTGGGTCGGTGGTGTTTTTCCCCCCAGTGTGTTGTGGTGTGTCCATTGGTCTGTGGTGTCCAATCCAGGTGTTTGTGTTGTATGTGTGTGTGTTGTTGTTGTTTTTGTGTCCGTGTTTGTTTGCCAGTGTGTGTGTGGTGGTCCAGTAGTGTGCTGTGTGTCCATTTTGTTTTTGGGTGTGTGTCCATTGTGTCTTTGGGTGTTGTTTTTGGTAGTGTTCCATTTTGTGTTTGTCCAGCGTGTGTCCAGTGTGTGTTGTTCCGTGTGTTTGTGTCAATGTGTGTGTGTGTGTGTGTGTGGGTACCGTGTGTTGTGTGTTGATGCTTCTCCAGTGTGTGGTGCGGGTTTGCAGTGTGTGTGCGTGTCCAGTGTGTGTTTTTGTGTGTCCAGTGTTGTGTGTGTTTTAGTGGTTGTTTCCAGTGTGTTTGTGTTTCATGGTGTAGTGTTGTTTGTGTGTATGTGCGTGTTCCATTGGTGTGTTTTTATTGTGTGTGTGTTTTGTGTGTTGTCCTTTGTTCGGTGTGTGTGATATCCAGTGTGCGTATTATATGTCCACCCCCCGTGTGTTGTTTTTTGTGTGTATCCCCCCCAGGTGTGAGTTTCCAGTGTGTGTGTGTGTTGTGTGTGTGTGTGTGTAATCCAGTGTGTGTGTGTCCAGTGTGTGGTGTGTGTGTGGTCCAGTGTGTGGTCGTGTGTGTGTGTGTAAAACCAGTGTGTGTGTCCAGTGTTTGAAGTGTGTGTCCAGTGTGTGTGTGTGTGTGTGTGTCAGTGTTACCATGGTTATTATTTACATGGACACTGAGGAAGGCAACATAATCAAACCCTAAACCCTGGCTGGATGTAGAGGGGCCTCAGTGAAAAATGGAGTGGAATGTGGTTCAGGTGGGTTCTGTGTGTCAGAGGAGACTCTGTAGAAGGACAGAGTGCCGCTGGCCCAGCCAGATACCAACTCCTCTCTGTGGGAGGCTGGAGGGGGGACGTCTATGGTATGTGAACTTCTTTTGTGACAGTCAGAGTAACTGTTTTGCCATAGCAGGAAACAGGACTCCAGGACTTGTCATTACATCCAAGCCAACAGGCCTTACCCCTTACTCTCCGTGCTGACTTCCTTTATTTGCCACTCCGTATACCAGCCCCCTCCACTCCACTCTACCTCCCAGTACACAGCGCCCAGTCAGACCCTCTATCTACAAGCACCGGTCCTGGCCAGTCAGAATCTCTCTGAGGTGATCAGGATACGGCTGCTTTCTCTCTACTCCATGTTCACCTTTCTGTTCTCCTCAGACAGAGAGAGTAATCTGTTTACTGGTGTTTAGGTCCAGTGGTGAGGATCACAGACCATCTGATGGATGAAACCAGGGGGGGGGGGGAACACAATATTAGAAACAATCATCATTCACATTATAATGTTACCTCACTTTTCACTAATTCATTTAAATGTAGATGTTTCTAGGTATCAAAGAGGAGAAGTAACAGGTAACTTGAGACTGTTGGAATGATCATATGTTTACTGTATGGTAATAATAAAACACACTTATCCCATTCAATACAACAGATTTCCTGAACACACACACACCACCACACTTTTTCATCCTGAACACACACACCCACACACACACACACACACACACACACTGGACACACACACCATTTCTAAAGTAACAACGAACAAAAAAAACCACACACACACACATCCTGAAACAAAACACAAACACACACACAAACTGGACAACATACACATCCTGAACACACACACACACACTGGAAACAACACAACACACATCCTGAACACACCACACACAAAGGGGGGGGCTTTCTAATATAACAGGGTTTGTTTTTAACACCCCACACACAGACACACCCATGTGTCAAAAAACACACTCTTTGGTAAAAAAAAAAAAAAAAAAAACCCTGTTTGTGCTTCTGTAGTAGAACTACAGCTGATAATTTTAATATGACCAATAAGTTTCCCCCCCCCCCCCCCCCCAATGATGGTGGTCTTTGACTTTTGACTTCATACTTGAATCAGTGATTATTCTTAGTCTATATCTTCACAGCAGTCAACACTCACCTTTTCTAAGTCCAGGTGTCATTGTGTTCTCTCCACCATGTTCCCACACTGTAGCGGTAAGCAGAGAAACAGACAGTCATTGCGGGGATACACGCTGAATCTCACACAACACACACACCACACACCCACACAACACACACACACACACACACACCACACACAACACACACACACACACACACACACACGACACACACACACACACACCACACACACACACACACCACACACACCACACTGGACACTCACACACCACATTTCAGCATATAACTTTGTACAAGCGGGTGGTAAGAAGATTTGTCTGTGTGTAGTGTGTGTATGGTGTGTCCAGTGTGTGTGTCCAGTGTGTGTGTGTGTCTGTGGTGTGTGTGTGTTGTGGTTTTTGGTTTTTTTTTCCTGTTTGGTTGTGTGTGTGTGTGTGTCCCAGTTTGTTGTGTGTCCAGTGTGTGTGTGTGTGTGTGGTGTGTGTGTGTGTGTGTGTGTGTGTGACCAGTGTGTGTGTTGTGTGTCCAGTGTGTGGTGTTGTCATGTGTGTGTGTGTGTGTCGCAGTGTGTGTGTCCAGTGTGTGTGTGATGTCTGTGTGGTGTGTGTGGTGTCCTCGTTTGTGTGTGGTGTGTGTGTGTCCAGTTTGTGTGTGTCCAGTGTGTGTTTGTTGTGTGTGTTGTGTGTGTGTGTGTGTCCAGTGTGTGTGTGGTGCTGTCATGTGTGTGTGTGTTCTGTGTGGGTGTGGTGTGTGTTCCAGTGTGTGTCATGTGTCCAGTTTGTGTGGCTGTGTCCAGTTTGTGTCCCGTGTGTGGGTGTGTGTGTGTGTGTGTTTCCATGTGTTCAATTGTGTGTGTTTTGTCAAGTGAATGTGTCGTGTCACTGTTTTGTTGTGTGTGTGTCCAGAGTGTGGTGTGTGTGTTGTGTGTGTGTTGTGTGTCTAGTGTGTTTGTGTGTGTGTGTCTCAGTGTGTTTTGTGTGTGTGTGTGTGTGTGGTCCCGTGTGTGGTGTGTTTTGTCCAGTGTAATGTGTGTGTGTCCGCAGTGTGAGTGTGTGTGTAGTCCAGTGCGTGTGTGTGTCTAAGTGTGTGTCAACTGTGTGTGTGTGTGTGTCGCAGTGTGTTTGTGTGTGTGTGTCGCAGTGGTGTGTGTTTGTCCAGTGTTTGTCGTGTGTCCACACACACACAGGACACACACACACACACTGGACACCACACACACTGGACACACACACACACACACACACACAACACACACACCACACACCACCAACACACACTGTACACACACACACACACACACACAGTCTTTATATACGTAGCAGCTTAGTCCAAGTGTTGTGGTCAGGAATGTTTGTCTTAACTAGCCTGATAACTCCAACATGTCTGATATGTAACATTGACATAAAACCCTCTACATACTTTGAGTTTCTCTCCAGTCTGTGCAGTGTGGGGATGCCTCCAGTCCAGCAGAGAGCAGTCTGACTCCTGAGTCTCCTGGGTGATTGTAGCTCAGGTCCAAGCTCTCTCAGGTGTGAGGGGTTTTGTCCTTCAGAGCTGAGGACCAGAGCAGCACACGCCTTCCTCTGTGACTAGACAGCCTGACAGCCTGCGCAAGTGAGTCAAATCATAGTTAAAACCACACTGCTATCTTTTGGTGGTTGGACAAAGGTGGCTAGTATATTTTTTTTTTTTTTTTTGTTTTTCAACATATTTCAGATTACATTCAGTGTCCTGCACGCTGGCCCTACTCTATTCATAAATGAATGTATATCATTATATTTAGAAATTATCATAATATTTGCTATTGTAGAGAGAAACATGTATAGTACACAAATATTTGAGTAGACTGACCAGAAGCAGTTTAAAAAGCAGTATCAGTTCAAAAGACAGAAGCAGTGACGGTATGCAGATTTAGATTGTATTTGATTATACAGTCCCACACCCATATCTAATATGACAGTGAAGCGAGACATTTTAAATGTGACTCTATACTCCAGCATATTGGATTTCAGATTCATGTTTCATATGAGGTGACAGTAATATAAATGTTCACCTTTATTTTTGAGGGTATTTTTACTACATATCTGTTTCACCGTTTAGAAATGAAAGCACTTTTTGTATCTAGTCCCCCCCATTTGAAGAAGTCATAAGTATTCTAAACTAATTCACTTATAGTGTCTTAAAGTAGGTCAAAAGTTTAGTATTTGGTCTCAAACTCGTTGGTTGCATTTGCCAGTTTGTTTTGGTTGTGTTTTGGGTTATGTTTTGTCCCAATAGTAACTGAATGGTGGATGTAATGACTGAGTAATTTTCTGTCTAAGTGAGTAGATAACATGTTTCTAAACAACTTACTGAAATTAATCCCTGATGATGACATGATTAAGAAAAATCATGAATGAAATCATGATAAAGAATGAGTGAGAAAGTTACAGAGGCATACAACAAAACATGCTACACTCTCACCAATTACCAATAACAGTAAACACAAAACAGGATAATGGATCCTTGTGCCTCTGTAAACTTTCTCATTCATCATCATTCACGATTCATGCATGATATTTCATAATCATGGTAGCATCCACATGAAAATTTAGAAGTGTTCAGAAACATCTTCTATTCTTACTGACAATACAATGTGAATTGACTCAAAATGACAGGACAGTATTCACCATATCAGTTTTCCTATTGGGAAAAACATATCCAAAACACTACCAAGACAAACTGCAAATGCATTCAACAAGTTTGTGGAATCGACAAGCTTGATGTGATCACTGCCAGGCGAAAGGAAAATTGGACCAAACACTAAACTTTGGACTAAATTAATTTGTCCAAAATAAGAAAATACTTTTTCAAATGGGAGGAACTAGATACATTAAGTGCCATTTCATTTCTAAACAGTAAAACAGATATGGAATAAATCCTCAAAATTACAATACCCTCAAATATATATGATACCTTTAAATAAAAGGGTGACATTCTGTACTGTTGCCTAATATTAACAATTCTATCTCAAATCAAAAATGATGAGCATGGGCATAGCACCAAATTTAAAAACTGTAAGCCATCACTGTCCAAACACCTTATGGTGTGGACTATGTGTGCAATGGTAAACACATGTGGATCTGGTGAAGCAGTTGTCACTTGTTGACCAACTACAGGAATACTGACCTCAGAGTCTCCAAGTTTACAGTGTGGATTCCCCAGTCCAGCAGAGAGACAGCTTCACTCCTGAAAATCCTTCAAGGGTCATTGTTAACTCAGATCCAGCTCTCTCAGGTGTGAGGAGGTTTGACTTCAGAGCTGGAGACCAGAGAAGCACAGCCTTCCTCTGTGACTCCACAGCATGACAGCCTGACAAAGAGATCATCATGATTTGTCACAAACACACTGTTCAATTTAAACACCAGTGGTGTAGAAGGACCAATGGCAGATGCATTTTGGTTTATTCTCTTAAACAACATATAAATTCATCTTCTGTCTCTAGAGAATGTATGGTCATATTGTTATACTAATGTGAACGATCAATGCATTGATTCAATATGTTTTTTTCAATAATAAAACAATTATAATTTATTCTGGATGATTAGTACTTAAATATAATACATATTGTACTCACAGAAGCAGCTCTGGGTGCGCTTGAACCACTGGCAGCATCCTCAGAAAGACCTTCCTTCTGCATCTGGAGTATTTCTTCAGTTCAAAACACATCCAAGCTCGTTTCCTGAAGTAGCAACACAAAGACCAGGAGCTGACCACTGTGGCAGGTGACAGTGCTTCTTCTGAGAGACTTCCTGATCTCAGATTAGCTTTGGATCTCAGCCACTAGAGAAATGGTCATTCAGTGTTCATTCAGCACTTGGAACAGATTGATGCACCTCTCTGGATAGGGATTCTCCCTGAATCTTAACTCCTTGATGTACTTGACTGTGTCCTTTCATGGCCTCTGTGAGCTGCTTCTTGTCTTTGTCAGCAGACCTCCAACCTCGTAAGGTGGCTTCTGATTGGACTCCAGTGAGGAGGCCCAGAAGGAAGCGGAGAGGAACAGGTTCCAGGTTTCCTGTCCTCACTTTGTAGAGGCTTTATCCACAGCAACTTCTTGAAAGACAGTAACTTTCAGGCTTGTCTCTGGACTGTGCAAAAAGTAAGCTGAAACATTGATTGAGGTTTGGCCATTAGATTCCTCATTGTTGTTGATGAATTTGAGAGGGAACACATTACACGCAGCCAGAAAACTCACTGGGAATGCTCAGATGCCACGGAAAGCAGTAACACCTTGTCCCTGGTACAGCCCACATTCTGTTTAAAGAGGCTGTGTGCACAATTCCCGTGAGTACACTGAGGCTTCATTGAGCATCAATGCCAGCCTCTTTCAGGTCTTCTTCATAGAAAATCAGATTGGGCCCTTCATAAAGCTGTTGAAAAGCCAGTTTCCCAGTGACAGAATGCTCTCTTTATTCATGTGTGGAACTGTCTCTTCTTTCCCAAGATACTTTTCATTCTTCTGTTTTTGGTATGAAACACCACAAGGTGTATGAACATCTCAGTCATAGTCTTGGGCATCTCTTCTCTCTGGTCCTGTACTCAACATGTGTGGTGCTCAAGGATCTATTGCAGAAATCCAACAGAAGACTGGATATCGGCACATGATGTGGAGGCCTCCTTGATGTCTTTATGTGTGCGATGATTTCTGCTGACCAGGTCCTCATCACTGAATCTCTTCCTGAAATACTCCTCCTTCTGTGGTCATTGAACCTCGTAACCTCTGTCACCTGGTCAACACACACCTGACGGGATCTATTTGGCTGCATGCAAGGTCGGGTAGTTTATCCAGAGGAGAGCAGAGGGAAGGCAGATTTCCTTGATGATATTTGTCAGCAGAACCATCCACTGAGGTTGACTCTGTGACGTCAACCCTCCTTCACAGATCTTGTTCTTCTGGAAGTCTAGGGCAGTCGGCACTCATCCGAGACCATCAAAGATTAACATAACTTTGTACTTGTCGTAGTTGGAGATCTTTGATTCTTTGGTTTCCATTGCAGAGTGACTGAGAAGTTCAATGAAAAGTGTTTTGTCCTTTTTTTCATCAAAATTCAGCTCCGAAAAGGGAATGAAAATACACATTGGACATCCTGATTTGCTTTTCCTTCAGCCCAGTCCAGGAATGAACTTCCTGCACAGAGACTGTTTTTCCAAATAGCCAGCGACTCCCTTTGTCAGGCACAGTTCTGATAAGTTTGTCTTGTTCCAGTTAAGGGTTTGAAGATGTCGTATAATAAAAACATTTGACTGCAGTCACTTCTGGTTCTTGCTTGGTTGTCCTGGTTGTTGTCTTCAATCTGTCTGCATGACTCATGCTCATATTTGACCTCTCTGTTCCACCCTCTGTGGATGTATAGCTCTGTGTAGATCTCTATTGAGAAGTGTTGGGTTTCCTTGTTTTATCGATCCCCATCCCCTCAAATACACATTGAAACTTCTTCTTTAGATTAGATTTGAGTTCACAGTTGGCAACTCACAGCAAGCTCATCTGAATACTAGAAAGAAACACAGAGGCTACTAACGCATTAACATCTGTTTTAAATGCCCTACAGTATTCTAAGACATGTCTTATAAAGTTTATTAAATTATAATCATTTATTCTCTTAACTGTCTGTATAAATCTGTAAATGTTTTTCATAATGCATTACACACTGGTGTGACTGATTTATATCATTATTGGTATTATTTGATGGCATTAATAATGTTGTCTCTCTCTCTCTCTCCTCTGTCTCTCCTCTTCTCTCTGTCTAATTAATCAACACAACCACATCCCTGCTGCTACTGGATGACCGTTCACTAAGGTGTTGTGGTTAAGCTGCTACAATATCATTGAGTTACACAGCTACTTTAGCTGTACTTTAGCTACAGCTTTAAATGTTCTACTAAAACAGCAATTCAAACATGAGGCAGACAGCTCTTACTTTTCTCCAGTGGTCGTCAGCGAGCTCTACCTTCTGGTTCCATTTTCCTCAGGACGTGCAGTGGTGATCTCAGAGCCCCCTTCTCTGGCACTGCTCTCCTGCCTTCGCATCTTCAGCAGCCACCACTACTATATACTGCTTCTGACTCTCAAAGCCTTCTGGAGTTCTGGACTACGAATCATCTTGCACATCTTCATCTCGTTCTTTCACAAATGTCATAATAGTCTCTGCAAGCAACTGAAATAAATCAAGTAAATCAGTAAGGAAGCAAGAGACTAAAATGCTTTCATCATTAACACATTACTGAATGATTGACAGTCAACTTTACTTGGAGGTAAACAAAAACAAATGTACATACCAGGACCACATTACAACTGAATATGGAGGCCAGGTCTGTTTGATGACTCTGGGAAGACTGACCACTGCAATCTTCCTGACTCTGATCTCACACTCCTGTTTGCCTTCTGTGGACAAAACATGAGATTACATTTCTTCATCCAGGTGAGTGCAACACACACACACAACACCACACACACACACACACACACACGAACACACACACACCGGAATTGGTGTGTTTGTCATATTTGTGGAACATGGAAAAAAAGGATTTGGCCCTATGGATTTATGAAACACACAACAAAAATAAGATGGGAAATTGGAGAGGAGAAAATGACTAGAAGACCAGTGTTTGTTTAACTCACTGACCATGACCCATGGAGTTCTTCTTACCTTTGTTCAGTAGAAAAGTCTCCTCTCTGAAGTATATAGGTTGACCCATATACTGGTTTCACTCTTCAATGGACACACAGCTGGGTACAGGGAGGGCTGTCTCTCCTGCTTGATTGGGCTTCACACACACAGAGACAAAACATTCACTGTCTCTCATCTAACTCTGACTCAGATGGGGAACATAAGAGAGTTTCACATCCAAACGCTATATATCATTTGCAGACATGTTGGTAAATAGCTTTTATTTGTGTTAATAATATTATTACACCACTACCAGGCTTTATAAAGGCTTCTAAAGTGGGTAATTCCTTTTTTATTTTTTGATAGTCCATTACAGTTTCGGACTTGATTTGACCTAATGAAAAATTGATCAGCCCTTACAAAAAATGCCCCTTAATTATAATCCACATAAAAATTCACATTTGCTGTTGCTGGCAGGATTCTTTTCCTGCCTGTGCAGAAACTGGGTAAAAATAAGATATTGCATCTGTAAGTTGCATTCATCTTAAAATATCTAGGTGAGTACACCACGATATACACAGTCAAACATACATGGATCCGAACATTACATTTCCAGCTAAACATTGGGATATAATTGGATTATAAAGGCGTTTTGGAAAAAACTCATTTTCATGCACATCTAATATCTAGAACAGTATATTAAAGCAATCATTCTGATGTGAGAGTACCCATTAGTTAATCATTTCTGATGAAAAAAACACAAATGTTTTTTTTTTTTTGCATATAGCAAGCGTTTTGGGTAGAATATAAATTCTGACAGAATATTGTCAATCACCGAAAAGAGACTCATTTATAAGGCAAGGGCCCCCCCTCCTCTCTCTCTTCTCAGAGAGATGAGACTCATTTTAGACGCACTGACCCCCTAAACAGAGATGCAGCATGTTGGTTTGTGGGGTAACACAGTGACAACTACTTTATTGGAAGGTCAATGTTTCTATTTTATTCATTATCGTCTTAGAAAATAAAGCAGTTTACTAACGAGACACATCCAAAC
Source organism: Coregonus suidteri (assembly GCA_036851935.1). Classification (NCBI taxonomy): domain Eukaryota; kingdom Metazoa; phylum Chordata; class Actinopteri; order Salmoniformes; family Salmonidae; genus Coregonus; species Coregonus suidteri. The sequence goes on along the minus strand of JAGTTL010000242.1, from coordinate 14,819 downwards.
AGTGTCAGTGGAAGATTAATGCAATGACTTTTTATAGCCCAATGACTCCGCCAGACCCCACCAACAAGGCCTGAAAACTAGGCCAGAAAATACAACATAGCCCTCTGATAGGCCCCCCCCTATACAAAAAAAACTCTTATTTCAGATTAGCCTCCAGTAGCCTGGGCAAGATGATAGGCAAGATGTAAGCTGATGATTTAGCAGCTTGCCTTAGTTCAAATTGACAGGACTAAGTTATTTGAACATGAATAGGAAGGCGATTTTGAGGTATGAAGTGCTTCTGTTGCCCAGTAGCCTGCTGAAATAGGCTACTGAGGATGGGGTCGTAATTTCAATCTGGTATTAAACATTATATAATCTGGATATGAAACTGAATAGGGCCAATGCTTGTTTTCCAACGTTGAAAACTGCTGTCCTGTCAGCAAACCTCAGCTCAAGTAGCAGTTCTACTAACTTAGTAATATCTCATTCCAGGTATTCATTCTTACTCTGTCCTTTAGAATAGATTATTATTCAGAAATACTTTAGAAATACTCACTTTATTTGTTAGTTCTCGTCCATATCGTGTTTTCTGCTCTGTCGTCTCAAATGGATCCTGTACAAAATACACAACTTTTACTTCTCTGTTTCACTCAGCGTACTCCCCATCCTGATAATAACGTGTGTTATGTGGTATCTTCCACTAGATGGCAGTAAACACAACTGCCTGTAACTAGACTACAAACTATGTGGTTCGGTTTCATACATGCAGTTTCCCAGAGGAGGAGTGCCTGATCTAGGATCAGGTCCCCCTGTACATGTAATCCTTGCTTCATTATGAGTGTGTTTGGTCTCATGTCTCTTTATATTCATTATACCCTTGGGACCATGTAGCTCGGATTGAAATCACCTGTTTTTAATAACCTTCTTTGTTGACTCCAGTGTACTTCAATTGGCCAGGACCATGCCCACTTCGTTCCACACAGTTAATGTTTCCAGCAACCACTTCAGAGCTTATGCATCTAATGCATTCCTCAAATACTGCAGAGTTGTTGCCAGCAAGTCCATGAGATCGTCATTGTTCAATCCACGTTTATTTGCTTATTTGTAAGGATGAAACCTGAGGGGATCGCTGCGTAGTGTGTCATAAATGCATCCAAAATGGTTCTGAGGTCCTCAAAACAATGCTGCATTCTGTACCGTAGCTGGGATGCTGGGATGCAGGGTTCTTATCCTGATTTCCAACATCAAAAAATAGTATATATGATGTTGACGACTTCCATTAGCTGCTCAGTGTTGATCTCTGTGGCTTGAAGAATATTCAGACCTCTGGGCAGACTCTCTTACATCGCTTCCATGTTCAATCTTCAATGGGGATCAGTCCCCGTCTTCCAACATTCATCATGAGGGCCATTCTCATACTAATTTGGATTCTGGCTCTCTAACAGCTCTGTGGTTTTGGTAGATGTGTGGACGATAGGCGCTGAAACATCTAGTTGTGTTTCCACACACCCATTAATTCCACAGGTAATAGAAATGTGGTTCATGCTGACGTTGATAGAGGCCAAATATGTGGTTGAGTCGTCTGGACACAAAAGACAGTATGGTGCTCGTTGCAAAGTGGGACAATTGAAGAGAGTTGGCATTCTTCAGAAAGATTGTGAACCTTTGGAATGATGGTATGGAATCATGGAGATCATTGGTACTCAGCCACTTGCAGACATCATCAAGGACCCAGTCCTATCCACAGCCACACTCAAATTTAAAGTTGACACATGAAAGCAAACGTGAAAATGTATTAGTGATGAGGTGAGATGCTAAAACAAAAACCTATCCCACTCTTTCCAGACAACCACATTTCCATCCTATTTTGTATATATGGTGTTTCCATTAAAGAAGCAGAGCTGTCCAGAAAGGGTGAGGATGTCATGTCCTCTTATAATATGGGATTCTGCAGTCCCACATTTAAGTGTTGACTCAGATAATAATGATGCTCCCAATGGGGGCATTTAAGTTCTTCGTTCCATGTCAACCCAAATTGGGCCTATTAGAGTTCTCCAATAAAGAGAGGCTATCTGGGCAGTTTATAAAGGGCTTCTTGCTATAATTACATGTTAGGGAGCTTAATCCTCCCTTCTAAAAAAGTCGTTACCTGTAATCTAGCTTGGTTTCATCCTGGCCCTTTTAATGGTCCCAAATGAATCATTTTGTCTATGGTTCGTTAACAGTGTAGTCAGGTTTATGGAACCGTGGACACATGCTGATGATTGTTAATTCATTTTAGGAGCTTTACCCATCTTATAACATGTGGCCTACCCCACAATGAGATTTATGCTTGTCCCAGTTCTTCAACTGGAGTTGAATTTTGTTCAAACACTGTATTGATGATTGCATTGACTGCAAATACATTCATTCACCATTCAGTTAGTGTTTGGAAAAAGATGAAGGAATGACATAAAACACACAATTAATCAAACTGTATTGATTGAGTGATTCACTATTCAGTTGAGTATTGGGAGATGGACAAAAGGAGTAACACAGAACACACTTATAATCACACTTAAAATACATACAATACTTTATAGAGACCTAACCTGTTCAGTAGATCCATAGTGAGCGTTAAACATTGTCTTGCTTTGGTCCTGAAATACAGAGGACAGAACAATCGCGCCCCAATCCGCCAACCTGAAAGACATCCAATTAGACACAAACACAACATAAAACAACATGAGTATTCACTATCCAAATGCATCTAACTAATCTGATCTTGCTTTATGTATTGCTTCTTTTTGTCACGTCCGAACATTAATCTACATTGGGTCATCTGTGTGTGGTGTGTTGTGGTGTCTGTGTGTGTGTGTGTGTGTGGTGTGTGTGTGTGTGTGTGTGTCTACCCTGTTTCGTGGTGGTTGATACATGGCTCTATCCGAGGCTCACAGGCTCCCAAACTCTCCACCACTTAACTGGACAGGGGCAGGATAAAGCCATGTACTAAAGGGAGGATGATGGAAGGAGATGTGTGAGAAAGTATTTCATGGGTAAATAAAGACTACATTTCTCAATATTGAGTCTAGCTAGTAAAGTTAGCTAACGTTACAGTAACTTTAAACTAGCTAGCTACTGTAGCTGACGTTTTTTAGCTAAAACGTTACCAACACATTTTATACAACAATTACCAGCTAACATTACAGGCTATGTAGCTTAGCTAGCTAATGAAAAACCAAGAGTACATTACATCATGGTATTGTTTTTTAGTAATTTTGATAGTAGTTGTGATGAATTATTATCTTAGCTAGCGAAAATAGCTAAGGTTCAACATCACCTTTCCACGTCATTCCGATGCAAGTCATCTCTTATTGGGTCTCGTCCTCTGCCAACACATCCTGCGCGCTTCCCGCTTCCAGTTAGTTGTCTCTTGACGCAACGGTCTCCAATTTGAATTCTGCTCTCCGAAGCGGCCTTACTCACTGAGGGCGCTGCTGGTTCCAAAACGAACCCCTCTTTTGAAAAGCTTCTTCATACGAACCGCCTGAAGTCTTTTCAACGGTTTCAACAACGAGCTGATGCTAGAGTATAGGCTTGGAAATTAATCTTAGGTATAGTTTTACCGTAATATTATCCTAAAGGATCCTACAGGAAGCTTTCTCTTTTAAGAGTGTAAGTTCACTTTCTTTAATCATTTATCTGCAAAACAATGCCTTACAGAGTTTTAAAGGGGTTACCAGCCACATAATTAGTTTTGTAAAAGTCTACTCATGACAACAACTATCCTATTGACTATATCCAGTAATAGTTTCTTTATTGTTCTAGTTCTTTAAGACTCTCACAACACAGTTACGCTACTACAATTAAGTCATAAGACATAAGGTATATATCATTTTGAAAATGCAGACAAAATTGGCTTTGGAACTTGTCTGTAATAACAATTTTGGAAAAACACTAAAAGGCTATGTATTCTCCCCAAGGTCAATACTTCAAAAAATAATGAATTCATAAAAATGTTTGTCCTCTGCCAGTTGCGTGGTCTTTCTTTTTTTTGCTGAAATCCTATACTTTGTTCCTTAAACGTTAATGAAATTCAACCACCGACTTTTTGCTCCTTTTTTTGGCAAACTGTATCAATTGAATAGTACAATGAACTTAGTGTTAGACCAAGGTCTCCAATACTCGTTGTCCAATCAAATCACACAATCTACAGATGGCTGTCAACATCAATCAACATTGCGCAGATCATTTGTTGTAATATTTCACTTAATTACTTATATTCTTTTCAGTAAACTCGTATTCTATAACATTGATTGTTTTTAGAAACATTCACACTGATAGTTTTACACATTACTATTTATATATATATATATATAATATATATAATATATATAATTTATATAATTATATATATACACACTACCGTCATTTATATAAATAGAATATATAATGATCAATATATAACCATATAATATATATATATATAGGCATTCTACTATATAGACACACCACAACACACACACACACACACACACACACACACACACTAAGCACACAGCACACACACACACACACACCACACACACCACACACACAACACACACACACACACACACACACACAGCTCAGGTGAAGAAGGTGATATTGGGCTGTTACAAGCCAGCTAAGGAGGAGAAGGTGAGATTGGCTGTTACACAGCTCTAGGTGAAGAAGTGAGAATTGGCTGTACACCAGCTAAGGAGGAGAAGAAGGGAGATGAGATTGGCTGTTTACACCAGCTAAGGTGAAGAAGGTTTGAGATTGGCTGGAAGACCAACAAAAGTCCCCTGTCCCCAGAGGTGAAGAGGACACCGCCCAGTCTATGGGTCTGGTTTCCCCTTGCCTAGGGCCAGATATTTACCTGGATTGGCCATCCATAACCTCCATGCTTTGTTTTATGAGGTCACACGTGACAGAAGTACCAAAGAGGACGTCATCAAGAGGGTAAGGTAGTAGAAGTCGGTGATGAAGAGTGATTGTTTTTTAGACTTGAGATTATCAATTCAGTGATATGCCAATACCATAGCATCTACAATGTAGGATCATAGAGGTTTGTGTGATTTCTATGTACTTTCAGAGAATGGATTTAGTGCAGGAAAAGAGATGGTCCCTTGTACCAACCGGTGGAGACAGAGGTCTTTCAGACCTTTTCCTGAGTGAGACTCTGGCGGTGGGCAGAGGAGAAGGCACCTTTGTGGACCAACTGTTAGAGGGCAAACCCTGTCCACAGGCAGAAAAAACCTCAAAGTTAGACCTCATCAAAGGTAGAGAAATCAACCACAATGTGAGGATTAACCCAATATCATGTTTCACACTAGATGTCAAATATCAATCATTCACAAAAAAAAAATCACAATTGACAGGTTTGTATATAGTTGTACCGTTTCTACAATGTCAATTAGTAAAGTGAAGTACGACCTCTGACATGTAAGCCTTGTCCGAAGACAAAAGAACTAAACTAAGATAAGAAACCTTCTAAATGTCTCCTCTTTTCAGAGACGACTTTCAACGTAAGAATCCCCCTGCAGACCTCCCTTGACATAGGGACATGGATTGGTGCTGTCAATGGCCCTGTTTCACACACAAGGGTTTGTACCAACATGCTGGAGATGGAAGCTGTATGTGCCCGAGGGAAGGATGCTGTGATAAGGATGTTCTTGCACTCTGAACTCCATGGCCATACTGCCTATGTTGTCGATTGCACTAGGAGGACAGGTATACACCTGTGAGGGTCGCCAATGATACCCAGATCATGAAGTGGAAGAAAACAGGCTGAGGTAGTTGGTGTGTCTTAAACATATGTAAACACAATCTGATTCTTTTTCCTATTTCTAAGTCTGTAATTCTGTTATTTTTTTTCCACCCAGGTGATTACACAGGCACCTTATTATGAGTACAACGAGTGTTATTTACATGTGTGTCAGTAATGTTCAATGTTAATTTCCCCAGATTAAGATATTGTAAGAGGAGCTACTGGCCTATTCACAGGAGGAAACTGTGATGTACGGAACGTTATCAATGACCTGGGACAATGTCCAAGCATATCCACAATGTGTGAGCTAACATTATATTAGTTATTTGTGATGGTTTCAGTAAACAAAGAATATATCTACCAAGTGGGCATTTCCCATTATACAGTTGCATTCGGAATGTTTATGCAGACCCCTTCCCTTTTTCCACATTTTGTTTACGTTACAGCCTATTTCTCAAAATGGATTAAGTCACATTTAAAATCCTCATCAATCTACACACAATACTCCATAATGATGAAGCGAAAAACAGGGTTTTTTAGAGAGATTTTTGCAAATGTATTAAAACTAAAAAACTGAAATGGCTTATTTACATAGTATGCAGGACCCTTTGCTATGAGACTCGAAATAGGCTCAGGTGCATCCTGTTTCCATTGAATCATCCTTGTTGAGATGTCTTTACAACTTGATTGGGAGTCCACATGTGGTTAAATTCAATTGATTGGACACTGATTTGGAAAGGCACACACAAGATCTATATAAGGTTCCCAACAGTTGATAGGTTGCATGTCAGAGCAAAAGACCAAAGCCATGAGGTCGAAGGAATTGTTCCGTTAGAGCTCCGAGACAGATTGTGTCGAGGCACAGATCTGGGGAAGGGTAGCAAAATCAAACCCCGCACACAACATTTTGCAGCATTGAAGGTCCCCAAGAAACACAGTGGGCCTTAATCAATTCTTAAATGGAAGAAGTTTGGAACCACCAAGAACCTCTGCCGTAGAGCTGGCCCCAAAACTGAGCAATCAGGGGCCCATGCCGTCAGGATATGTCATTTACTGCTCTCACTGCTGCGTGCGGCGTTTTGTGTCAAGATAGAAGAGTATTTCCTTATTCCTCTACTGTACTTGTAAACACAGGTATTCATACTACTGTCTATCCAAGAAGAAAGGCCTTTCCTCTACTGTACTGGTAACACAGGTATTCATACTTACTGTCTATCCAAGAAGAATGGTCTTTCCTCTACTGTACTGGTTAACACATGTTATTCATACTACTGTCTATCCAAGAAAGAATAGTCTTTCCTCTACTGTAACTGGTAACCCCACATGGGGGGTATTCCATACTACTGTCTATCCACGCAGAAGAGTACTTTCCTCTACTGTACTGGTACACAGGGTATTCATACTACTGTCTATCCAAGAAGAAAGAGTCTTTCCTCTACTGTACTGGTAACACAGGTATTCATACTACTGTCTATCCAAAAGAAGGGTCTTTCCTCTACTGGTAAACACAGGTATTCATACTACTGTCTATCCCAGAAAGAAGGTCCTTTCCTCTACTGGTTAACACAGGTATTCCATACTACTGTCTATCCAGAGAAGAAGGCATGTTCCTCTACTGTACTGGTAACCACAGGTATTCATACTACTGTCTATCAACGAAGAAGAGTCTTTCCTCTACTGTACTGTAACACAGGGTATTCATACGACCTGTCTATCCAAGAAAGAAGAGTCTTTCCTCTACTGTACTGGTAACACAGGTATTCATAACTACTGTCTATCCAAGAAAGAAGGGTCTTCCTCTACTGGTAACACAGGTATTCATACTACTGTCCTATCCAAGAAGAAATGGCATTTCCTCTACTGTAATGGTTAACACAAGGTGATGTCATACTACTGTCTCATCCAAGAAGAAGAGTATTTCCTTTACTGTACTTCGGTAACACAGGTATTCATACTACTGTCTATCCAACGAAGACAGAGTCTTTCCTCTACTGGTACCACAGGTATTCATACTACTGTCTATCCAAGAGAAAGGGTCTTTCCTCTACTGTACTGGTAACTACAGGTATTCATACTACTGGTCTATCCAAGAGAAAGGTCTTTCCTCGACTGTACTGGTAACACAGGTAAGTCATACCTATGTCTATCCAAGAAGAAGGGTCTTGCCTCTACTGTACTGGTAACACAGGTATTCATACTACTGTCTATCCAAGAAGGAAGAAGTCTCTTTCCTCTACTGTACTGCGGTAACACAGTATTCATACTGACTGTCTATCCAAGAAGAAGTGTCGTTTCAAATCTACTGTACTGGTAACACAAGGTATTCATACTACTGTCTATCCAAGAGAAGTGTCTTTCCTCTACTGTACTGGTAACACAGGTATTCATACTACTTGTCATCCAGAAGAAGGGTCGTTTCCTCTACTGTACTGGTACACACAGTATTCATTGACTACTGTCCTATCCAAGAAGAAGGGTCTTTCCTCTACTACTGTACTGGTAACACAGGTATTTCATACTACTGTCTATCCAAGAAGAAAGAGTCTTTCCTCCTACTGTACATGGTAACACAGGTATTCATTACTACTGGTCTATTCCAGAAAGAAGGGTCTTTCCTCTACTGTACTGGTAACACAGGTATTCATACTACTGTCTATCCAAGAAGAAGGTCTCTTCCTCCTACTGTACTGGTAACACAGGTATCTCATACTACTGTCCTATCCAAGAAGAAGAGTCTTTCCCTCTACTGTACTGTTAACACAGGTATTCATACTACTGTCTATCCAAGAAGAAGGGTCTTTCCTCTACTGTACTGGTAACACAGGATAGCATTACTACTGTCTATCCAAGAAGAAGAGTCTTTCTGTCTACTGTACTGGTAACAACACGGTATTCATACTACTTGTCTATCCAGAAAGAAGGGTCTTTCCTCTACTGTACTGTAACCACAGGGTATTCAATACTACTGGTCTATCCTCAAGAAGAAGGTATTTCATCTACTGTACTGGTACCACAGGTATTCATACTAACTGTACTATCCAAGAAGAAGAAGTCCTTCGCTCTACTGTACTGGTAACACAGGTATTCATACTACTGTCTATCACAAGAAGAAGGGTCTTTGCGTCCTCTACTGTCTGGTTAACACAGGTATTCATTACTACTGTCTATCAACGAAGAAGGGTCTTTCCTGCTACTGTACTGGTAAACACAGGTATTCATTACTACTGTCTATCCAAGAAGAAGGGTCTTTTCCTCTTACTGTACTGGTCAGCAAAGCAGCTGAGGCTGGTGACTTGAAAATCAGGAGGATGGGAGACCCACGGTCTAGGCGCGGAGGCGCAGAGAGATGTCAAAGTGTCTTTCAAAAATCGTCAAAGAGTAAGTATTTTAACCTGAAAGACATTTAATAACGACATTTATCGTACAATATTATGGGAATGTGAATGAGAGGGCTGCTTGAACAAGGAGGGCTGCTTCCACAGTGTGGGAAGGATTCACAGCAGTGAATTGAATGAGGGTACGAGGCATGGGTTGAGGTGTTCAAGAGGCTTGGACTTCAGTGCAGGACAGGATTGACTGGGAATACAAAAAAACAACACCACAACACACTACACAGTCAGGACCAAAGAGCGTGAGAAGGAGAGAGTCCAAGCAAGGAGTAAAATCATTGATGTGTATAATGGTCATTGTGTTTCTGATATGTGATTTGACTCTACCTACAGTAACGAAGAGAATCATTGATATGGGTAACTCCCCAGTGCTTAGAGAGGAAACATTCCACTGTGCCAGTGGATTGAGCGGCCACATAGACGTGGCTTCCAGTTCATGTCAGCAGGACAGAGTTTGACCAAATGGTAGTAGAGTGGAGTGGGTCATCCACCTCCTTAATCAGGGAACAGGAGGGGGACTTAGCCTGGGAAGGAAATACACATAGCAGATACATTCCCATTACAGCTGCGCACTCATGGAGGTTTTGAACAACAAGTTTTCTCGTGAAGTTAAAGCACAGAGGTTCGCATCTCTCCCACTTGAACACATTCAAAGTAGCCCAAGAAACGTTTTTCCTGAATTAACGCCCTGATCATCCATATACCTGATGATAACCTGACAACTGCACAAGACTGGTGGCACTAACCATAGGTCCCAGAAATAGGGGAGGCAAATTTTACCTCCTGGGTTTAGGGCCCCAGAGTTTTTCCTTATCTGTTAAACCTAACCAAGTACACTCTGGACCCTATGTACAAAGTGTAATGGAAAAAAAAAAATCACGAAAAAACCCTGAGAGCTGAGTAGGTGTGTCCAAAACTTTTGGACTGGTACTGTCTATCAGATATGGCCTACATATCCTAGATGACCAGCCTAAACTGTTCAGATCAGTTCCCATTGGCTATCAGTAGCATGACTGATCACTGTACAAATCAGTGTTAAGTCTAAATAACAGGGCATTGTAGCCTAAGGCCCAAGATGTTTCACAACATCCTAACGGAACAGACCATCTGGGTCCCTGGTTTCCCAAAAAGCATCTTTAAGGCTAAGTTTTATCAGTAGAACCTTTGTAGGAGGCATTTGTTAAATCATCCGAGCTTGTTTCCTCCAAAAACCGATCTTACTAAAGTTGAAGTGCACTTGGAAAACGGCTCATTATTTACCGAACTGCCTCAGACCACTCGTAGAAACAGCCAAGTGCGTCGTTAGATGCGTTGTTTCACTACTGCGTCTCTTCATGCCACAGGAAGACCTCCACTAAACATAAAATCAACATGTTTTATATCTGTTCTCTCTTTCACCGCCGATAAATTCACAACCGAAGTTTTGGACTACAAATACAACGTTTTAGCCAATGTCCTTTGCAATTGGGTTACAAACAAGCGAAGGATAAAAAGAACGCTTCAAATGGAAAAGCGAGATGACTGCATTAAAGATAAATTTGGGCCTATTTGGAGCGGGCCATGTCGATGGAGAGCAACGACAGAGCACAGCAGCACTTTCAGAGCAACGCTCTCAAACAGCGCGTCCTAATCCAGTGAAGTGGGGGACACGCTACTTGATGACGGATCAATATGATGAGACAGAAAACTGCTACTGCCGGTGTGATGAGACAACTCTATTCCGGTGGAATACGACGATACGAGGCACTTCTTTCAGGAGAGCGCTCCGTTCACCCTAGTCCCCAGTGAGGCAGAGCTAAGGCATGTGGGGACTGTGACACGTTTTAATACCATAAAAAATACTCTCATTTTACATGTTTTCTGTTTAGTCTAGTTACGCTAATATATTTGCAGTTTAATTTCGTTTTAGACTTATCAGTGAAATATGTTTGAGTAGTAAACAGAGAAACAACACGGAGTCCCCCAGACAGTTTGGACAATAGAACAATACCAGAAGGAGGGCATCGGTTTACTAGGCAACCGACCCATTATTGGGATCATCTGCGGCTGGTTGCCAAAACAGACCATAAATGGCCTTTACACGCGAAGGTCCGCGGTGGGTCTGTGGGGAAACGAGCCCATTATATTGGAGACAGGTTTATAGCAGTGAATGGCATCTATTCATTTACTCTTCATAAGTAATTCTCTATGTAGAAGCAATATCAGCCAGAGTGAAACTATTGGAAAACCTTTCACCCCCCCCCCCCCCCCCCCCAACTTTATTTTATGAATAATATCAGACTTTTCTGCCTGACTGTGGCGTTATTTACCTGAATTGTTTGGATTTCCTGGGTTGATCGCACACAAACTACCTAATTCGTTCAAATAGAGATAGGAATTAAATTGTGTTTTCTTTGAAAGGATGGGCCTGGCCAGAATAGAACATTCTCGGTGTCTGCCTGAGTGTTACGAACCCCGTGGCTTTAAAAAGGCTAGGGGGGATGGAACAGAGTCCCCCATAACATAACTCATGGAATTATCATATTGACAAGGAAACAGTGAGAACAAAATACACCGACAAAACAAATGTTACGGTCAAACACAATGTTAATTATAAAAAAAACACTGTAACGGTTTGAGAAAAAAGGGGCCTGAGCTGGGACCAAGGAATGAAACAATAAAGTCCAAAACCCCTAACTGATCTTGCCTGCCTCAAGAACCGCTAAGCTTACTGCTAAACATATTAAATATACGTGGGTGGTCCTCTCAGGTCTAACTAGTGTGTTTAGTCCAAGGTTGTCCCCCCCCCCCCCCTAAAACAAAAAAAACAGTAGGGTAGGCCCAAGGGCCACCTAGTTAAACCCACCTTTTCCCCAGGAACAAACAAACTAACATAGTTCAATATGGACTAGACAGCAAACAAACATAGGTCCAATAATGGACTAGACAGCAAACAACATAGGTAGCTAGGTCCAATATGGACTAGACAGCAAACAACATAGGTCCAATATGGAGTGGACAGCCAACAGCACAGGTTCCAATATGGACTAATACAGCAAACAGCACATGGTCCAATATGGACAAGCCAGCCCACAACATAGGTCCAATATGGACTAGACAGCAAAACAACATAGTTCCAATATGGAACAAGACAACAAACTACACAGGTCCCAATATTGACTAAGACAGCACACACATAGGTCCAATATGGACTAGAACAGCAAACAGTCAACAGTCCAATATGGACAAGACCGAAAACAACATAGGTCCAATGATGGACCTGAGACAGCAAACAACATAGGTCCAATATGGACTAGACAGCAAACACCATAGGTCCAATATGGACTAGACAGCAAACAAACATAGGTCCAATATGGACTAGGGACCAGCACACACCATAGGTCCACAATATGGACTAGACCAGCAAACAACATATGGTCCAATATGGACTAGACAGCAAACAACATTAGGTCCACTATGGGACTAGACAGCAAACCAACATAGTCCAATATCGGACTAGACCAGCAAACAATAACACAGGTCCAATATGACTAGGACAGCAAACAACCATAGGGTCCAATATTGGACGAGGACAGCAAACAACATAGGTTCCCAATATGGACTATACAGGCAAAATACGAGTGGTACAGGTACACAAAAACCAAGACACCCCAGTTGCCATATTCACAGAGAAAGAGAGTCTCTGTCAGAAAAAACATCTGACTGTCTTTTAAAACAGGGGGATTTGACATGGTAATGTAACAACCAGAACCAGGTGGGGCAATACTGAGGAAAACGTCCACTGATTGGTCCACCTCAGCAATCAGCCAGACGAATACGGATGTCGGAAGAGGTGGGATCACACACAAGACCACGCACATCAGGAAAACAGGGGACACCTGTGACTTAGGGCTGAAGGAGAGGGAAAACAAATACACCTAACAGGATACCTTGTTCCATAACAAACGTCTGTCCAAATCCTTGTTTAGTGTAATAAGTACATTTTATTGGCCATTCACACACTGTGTTCAACCGATTTTAAAATCACGGATTTAAATAAGAAAAAAGAGGCTTGGTGGGAAGTCCTCATTGCTTTCCATAAAGTAGGATTTACGGCTAGAATGTTTATTTGTAGTTTGTCTCTAGGGTTTTTGAATAAAACCAAGTAATTGGCATTCAAGCTAATGGTACGGCTAGTTTTTAACCTTGGTGAAACACATTTTGTACGAAGTAACACACTTGACAAAGTTTTGATGATTTTGATTGTAGCTTGAGTAAAAGGCTTGAGCTATTTCAGGATGTTCACTTACCAGCCAGAAAAACATATAATCCAAAACCAGTCAGATGTTTTTTATGAAGAGGTAAGAATTCATTCATCAGACAGGGATGTCTGGTATTCCTTCAAGAAATTAGATTTGTATTTTCTCAAAAAACTCATCATACAAAAGTTGATAACATGAATAAACACCACACAATATTGTCAGGTTCTCTGAGATAATAACATGTTCAGAAATTTCTCTAAAAATCCTTTTTATACAAAAACAAGTTTTACCGCTGTTGGATGGTCCTGCCGATTAAGGGCCTGAAAATGGTAGTTGCAACCTAAGGATCAAAAACTTCCTACAGCCTCCATTGTATCTTCAGTGTTTTAAGACAACACAAGCGATTGTAACCTAAAGTCAGTAAACCAAAGGGTATAAGGTGTGGTCCCGTCAGGTAAAAGATTGTAACATAAAGTAGTAACCAAAGGGTTAAGGTGGTCCCGTCAGGTAAAAGGATTGAACAGTAAGTCAGTAACCAAAGGTAAGGTTGGTCCCTGTCAGGTTAAAAGGATTGGAACATAAGTCAGTAACCAAAGGGTAAGGTGGTCCCGTCAGGTAACAGGGATTGGAAATAAAGTCAGTAACCAAAGGGTAAGGTGGGTCCCGTCAGGTAAACGGATTGGACATAAATTCAGAACCAAAAGGGTAAGGTGTGGTCCCCGTCAGGTAAAAGGATTGGAACATAAAGTCAGGTAACCAAAGGTTAAGTAAGGTGTCCCGTCAGTAAAAGGATTGGAACAAAAGTCAGTAACCAAAAGGGTAAGTGCGTCCCGTCAGGTAAAAGGATGGAAACATAAAGTCGTAACCAAAGGGTAATGTGTGTTCCCGTCAGGTAAAAGGATTGGAAACTAAACAGTCAGTAACCAAAGGGTAAGGTGGTCCCGTCAGGTAAAAGGATTGGAACATAAGTCAGCTAACCAAAGGGTAAGGTGGTCCCGGCAGGTTAAAAGGATTGGAACATAAAGTCAGTACCAAAGGGTAAGGTGGTCCCGTCAGGTAAAAGATTGGAACATAAATCAGTAACCAAAGGGTAAAGGTGGGCCCGGGCAGGTAAAAGGATTGGAACAAAATCAGTAACCAAAAAGGGTAAGGGGGTCCCGTCAGGTAAAAAGGGTTGGGAAACTAAAATCGTAACCAAAGGGTAAGGTGGTCCCCTCGGGAAAAGGGTTTGGAAAAATAAAAATCTAACCCAAAAGGGAATGGTCCCGTCAGGTAAAAAGGTTTAACATAAAATCAGTAACCAAAGGGGAGGGGGTCCCCTCAGGGAAAAGGGTTTGGGAAAATAAGTCGACCAAAGGGTAAGTGGTCCCCTCAGGGAAAAGTTGGAAATAATCAGTAAAAAAGGTAGGTGGTCCCGTCAGGTAAAAAGGGTTG
>JAGTTL010000241.1:55000-73229 GCA_036851935.1 Coregonus suidteri | reverse complement strand
AAAATTTAAAAGTAAACCCCTTTAAATTCCCTACAAAATTTTAATTCATAAAATAAAAACCCCCTATGTACCCCAAAACCCCCTTTATTTTTTTATATATAAAGGGGAAAAAATCCCAAAAGACATCCCCCCCTTTTAAAAAAATTCCCCCCCCCCCTTTTTCCCTAAATACACCCCCCAAAAAAAAAAGGGGAAACCCATCCATAGAAAAAAAAAAATTTTGGGTTGGAACCATCATAAAACATCATCCATACAAAAAAAATTTCCCCTACAAAAAACCTTTTAAAATTTTACTTTAAACAAAAAACCCCTTAAAACCACATGAAAAAAAAAAAAATTAAAAAAAAAAAACACCCCATCTTCCTCACCCCCAAGCCCCGGGGTTCAAAAACCCCCCCAAAGGGTTTTTCCCCGGGCCCCCCGGGGGCCCCCCCAAATCTAAAACCCATTTAAAGGATGGCCCCCTTTTTCCCCCCCCTCTTCTTCCTTTTCCCCCCTTAAATTTTCCCCATTTTCCAACCCCCAATTTCCCAAACTTTAACCCCCCCTTTCCCCCCCAAAACCCAACATTACCAAATTGGAACCCTGAACGGGAACAAAAAGGGGCCCAAAGAATAAAATTTTTTTTTTCCCCCTTTCCCCCCCCCTTGAAATTAAAATTTTAACTGAAACCCCCAATCCTTAAAACTGTAAAAACGGGCCATTTTTAGTAACCCCGTTTTTACGGGAATTTTAAAAATTAAAACCCCCCAAAAAAAATGTAAAAAACAAAAACCCCCAAAACCCCTTATACCCTTACAGTAAGAAAACTATTGCCCAATGGGCCCCCAAAATAATACTTCCCCCCAAATCCTTTTTCCCTTAGGGAATTTTCCCCACAAAAAACTTTTTGGGAAAAAGATTTAAACCAGTTTTTCCCAAATCCCAAATCCCCTTTCCAAATTTTTTAAATAAAAATACCCATCCAATCCCAAAAATAAAATTTAAATTTCTCAGACCCAATTTTTTTAAAAAACCCTGATTTTTTTAAAAAAAAAAAATTTTTTCAACCCCCCCGCCTTTTTTTTCCCTCCTAATAATTCCTAAATAAAAACCAAAAACCCCATTTAACCCCTCCTATTATGATTTCATTCCACAATCCTCACCTTTAACTTCCATGTTTCAAACAGTATGAGTCAACAATGTCTATTCAATAAATCATATAAATGTATCCTAAGACATGACCTTAATGTATCACTGTTTTAAACCCCTAATATCTATAGAAAACATTTTCTATCCTTATACATACTAATAATTCACTTAAATCACTCATTATCTTATAAATTATAACCAACCAATTACTGAACTCAACCAAATTTAAAATGATAATTCTTATTCACTTTATCCTTATCACTGAAAAATGAAAAACTCTCAACTTAATCACCCCTTTACAACTTTCAGAATGTATACTTATATTAACATACATTATAAACATTCAGAATTCAATTATGACTTTCCTCATCTGAAAATAAAATACAGATCATTATCTCAATGCATTCTCATACTATCACTTTAGCAGTGTATATACCTACTTTCATCTCCAGATCGCCAGTTTCCTCGTAGCCATCTGTAGCATCGGTTGACCTGATACCTGTTCAATCTCCCCTCTTTCCATACCTCCCGTTGGTGTAGACGGTGTGATGATTGCATGAACCATTTCTTCCTTCACTAGTTCTATGATCATGCAGAGTCCTTCTCCATTTATCACCATCTCTCTGTTGTTGTGTCCTTCTGTCATCGTACCAATATTCTCTGCTGCAAAAACACACAGACAAAACAAAACAATGCTCCGCCGAAGCAGTGCCACCTTCCTCCTTTGCGTTAGAAAAGTCCTACAATGGTACATATAGATCTAGGAATCTCTCTCTCTTACTTG
Organism: Coregonus suidteri; assembly: GCA_036851935.1. Classification (NCBI taxonomy): domain Eukaryota; kingdom Metazoa; phylum Chordata; class Actinopteri; order Salmoniformes; family Salmonidae; genus Coregonus; species Coregonus suidteri. Next base: position 71,314 of record JAGTTL010000241.1, on the reverse strand, counting down.
GCCCTCCATCAAGGTAGCCATCAACACCTATTACTAACCTTCCCACTTGGGTGTTGTCCATCAATGACTTCCTTAATCCTTCACCACCACATAGTCTCCAGTCCGCAAGAAAATGTCCAGATTCTCCCGGTAGTCTGGCAGAGAAGCCTTCACCTTTTCTAAAGAAAGTCTGCATAACATTGTTAGTTGAGACACAGCATGCTACTTCATCCTGTCTTCTAATCAGTCCTGATAAGCCTTTTATATTAGGAAGTACACATTCTCAGTTTGTTACCTGTATAAAAGACACCTGTCCACAGAAGCAATCAATCAATCAGATTCCAAACTCTCCACCATGGCCAAGACCAAAGAGCTCTCCAAGGATGTCAGGGACAAGATTCTAGACCTACACAAGGCTGGAATGGGCTACAAGACCATCGCCAAGCAGCTTGGTGAGAAGGTGACAACAGTTGGTGCGATTATTCGCAAATGGAAGAAACACAAAAGAACTGTCAATCACAAAATCATACTTTTTTCCCTCACTGTATGTGTGTATGTATGTGTGTATGTATGTGTGTATATATGTATAGATATTAGTACTACTTACAGTGGGGAAAAAAAGTATTTAGTCAGCCACCAATTGTGCAAGTTCTCCCACTTAAAAAGATGAGAGAGGCCTGTAATTTTCATCATAGGTACACGTCAACTATGACAGACAAAATGAGAATTTTTTTCTCCAGAAAATCACATTGTAGGAATTTTAATGATTTTATTTGCAAATTATGGTGGAAAATAATTATTTGGTCAATAACAAAAGTTTCTCAATACTTTGTTATATACCCTTTGTTGGCAATGACACAGGTCAAACGTTTTTCTGTAAGTCTTCACAAGGTTTTCACACACTGTTGAGGGTATTTTGGCACATTCCTCCATGCAGATCTCCTCTAGAGCAGTGATGTTTTGGGGCTGTCGCTGGGCAACACAGACTTTCAACTCCCTCCAAAGATTTTCTATGGGGTTGAGATCTGGAGACTGGCTAGGCCACTCCAAGACCTTGAAATGCTTCTTACGAAGCCACTCCTTCATTGCCCGGGCGGGTGTGTTTGGGATCATTGTCATGCTGAAAGACCCAGCTTTCATCTTCAATGCCCTTGCTGATGGAAGGAGGTTTTTCACTCAAAATCTCACGATACATGGCCCCATTCATTCTTTCCTTTACACGGATCAGTCGTCCTGGTCCCTTTGCAGAAAAACAGCCCCAAAGCATGATGTTTCCACCCCCATGCTTCACAGTAGGTATGGTGTTCTTTGGATGCAACTCAGCATTCTTTGTCCTCCAAAGTTGAGTTTTTACCAAAAGTTATATTTTGGTTTCATCTGACTATATGACATTCTCCCAATCCTCTTCTGGATCATCCAAATGCACTGAAGCAAACTTCAGACGGGCCTGGACATGTACTGGCTTAAGCAGGGGGACACGTCTGGCACTGCAGGATTTGAGTCCCTGGCGGCGTAGTGTGTTACTGATGGTAGGCTTTGTTACTTTGGTCCCAGCTCTCTGCAGGTCATTCACTAGGTCCCCCCGTGTGGTTCTGGGATTTTTGCTCACCGTTCTTGTGATCATTTTGACCCCACGGGGTGAGATCTTGCGTGGAGCCCCAGATCGAGGGAGATTATCAGTGGTCTTGTATGTCTTCTATTTCCTAATAATTGCTCCCACAGTTGATTTCTTCAAACCAAGCTGCTTACCTATTGCATATTCAGTCTTCCCAGCCTGGTGCAGGTCTACAATTTTTGTTTCTGGTGTCCTTTGACAGCTCTTTGGTCTTGGCCATAGTGGAGTTTGGAGTGTGACTGTTTGAGGTTGTGGACAGGTGTCTTTTATACTGATAACAAGTTCAAACAGGTGCCATTAATACAGGTAACGAGTGGAGGACAGAGGAGCCTCTTAAAGAAGAAGTTACAGGTCTGTGAGAGCCAGAAATCTTGCTTGTTTGTAGGTGACCAAATACTTACTTTCCACCATAATTTGCAAATAAATTCATAAAAATCCTACAATGTCATTTTTTTCTCGATTTTTTTCCTCAATTTGTCTGTCATAGTTGACGTGTACCTATGATGCAAATTACAGGCCTCTCTCATCTTTTTAAGTGGGAGAACTTGCACAATTGGTGGCTGACTAAATACTTTCTTTCCCCACTGTATGTATATATATATATGTGTGTATATGTATGTGTATGTGTATTATCTCCCGAGTGGCGCAGTGGTCTACTAGAGATCCTGGTTCAAACCCAGGCTCTGTCGTAGCCGGCCGCGACCGGGAGACCAATGGGGCGGTGCACAATTTGCCCAGCGTCGTCCAGGGTAGGGGAGGGTATGGCCGGCAGGGATGGAGCTCAGTTGGTAGAGCATGGCATTTGCAACGCCAGGGTTGTGGGTTCGATTCCCACGGGGGGCCAGTATGGAGAAAAAAATTAAATAATGTATGCACTCACTCACTCTGGATAAGAGCGTCTGCTAAATGACGTAAATGTAAATATGTGTGTGTGTATATATAAAACATGGGGGACTGGAAGTGATGCAGACAATTACATTGATGGAAGTTACAATCTATCTGCAATATTAAGCTGATCTACCCCCTTAAAAAAAAAACAAATAAATAAAATAATAATATTAATTACCTGAAATTGAATGTCATCCAGTCTTAAAATGTCTGCAAAAACCAAATATTGAAATACTGTTAAATATTTAAAAACCATTGTTATCCATTGAGTGAATTGTTATCCATTGAGAGAGGGATATAGAATAGGATACTATCGTGCTTGGTAATTTTTTTTCTACAACTGTGATGTAACTGAACATCCACTAGGTGGAGCCAGTGATCCACTCTTGATTAGACACTTCACATAAAATAGAAATTTGTTTGGTAAAAACAGTAGGATAAATATGTTAGGTAGATATATATATATATATATATATATATATATATATATATATATATATATATATATATATATATAAATATTATACTAACATTGTAGATACACACACACACACACACACACACACACACACACACACACACACACACATAACAATTGACTAGTAGTTTTTCCATAACTGTGATGTAACGGTGTATCCACTAGGTGGAGCCAGTGGTCCACTCTTGAGTAGAGACTTGTTTTTTGGCATGCATTTTCATGGGTTCTGAGACACCTTGAGACATGTCACATAAAATTGACATTTGTTTGGTATAAACAGTAGGATATATACATATGTAGGTAGAGTCCATTCTCGTTTAAAAAAAATCAAATAACACAACATCTCATTCATTATATACTATATCATTTTATACAATACATTATTAAAAATATTCATTTATAATATACAACATAAATAATTATATATATATATATATATATATATGCATAGTTAGATATAGAAGCCTTCATCATATTGAAAATTCAACTCACCTTCAAAAATGCTCCATGAGGAATAAATGATTCAAGGAGTCTCTTTAAGATGTTTTGTCTTCAGGCCTTCTGGTCCTCTGTGTCTTTTTTTTCTTGGTTGACTGAGACATCCCACGGACGCTCTTTTATGGGGTCAAATGGATCTGTTTAGGTCAGCAGTAAAACGGGACATCTTTAAGAATACAATTATCTTTTTTGTTTTTAATTGACTGAGACATCCACTGGACATTCCATCCTCGGACACCTCCCGGACATTCCCGGACGCCCCCCCCCGAGAGCTATTTTTAAAAGGTTAAAGGTTAAACAGGTTTAAAAAAGTAGTTTCAAAGACACTTGGGGGACCCCATGTGTACATACAGTTCCCTTGTGTGTAAGGGACCCCCTAGATGAGCAAACTGTGACCATTAAAATATGGATAGCTGAGAACTCTTTCTAAAAGGGTAAAGGTTCAACCGGTTTAAAAAACAGTTGTTTTTGAAAGACACACCCACACACGCTCACACACACACAACCCAAGGAACCAATGGCTCTTGTGTGTAGAGAGAGAGAGAGAGAGAGATAGAGATGAGAGAGAGAGAGAGAGAGAGAGAGAGAGAGAGAGAGAGAGAGAGAGAGAGAGAGAGAGAGAGAGAGAGAGAGAGAGAGAGAGAGAGAGAGAGAGAGAGAGAGAGAGAGAGAGAGAGAGAGAGAGAGAGAGAGAGAGAGAGAGAGAGAGAGAGATAGGGGGAAGGAGATAGTAGGAGGAAGAGAGAGAGAGAGAGAGAGAGAGAGAGAGAGAGAGGGGGGGAGGGGGGAGAAGGAGAAGGAGAGAGAGAGAGAGAGAGAGAGAGAGAGAGAGAGAGAGGAAGAGAGAAAGAGAGAGAGAGAGAGCTGTAATTCATTGAAGGTAAATAACATTTTCTTTCAAACCTTTTATGTTTCTTCTAAAATGTTACTACAGAAATGTAAGCATACATATACAAATTGTTAAAGTTCACTATACAATATTGAATATTAAACTATGACACTAATGTTTACTACTAAACCTTTGTATGGATCATAAACTGTATATATTACACAATACTGCACCGTACTAAACAATACATGTTTAAATGTAGAATTATTATAATAATCATAATTTTTCACCTTTTCAGGGGCCTTTTGTAACCCGACACCCCCCATCAGTCTCCAAATCCCGTCTTCAAGCTGTGAGGGACTCAGACGTTGCCTCTTCCCACCAGGCTCTCCTTGGCCTTCAAGGTTTCACATGTTTCTTTTCGATGATAGATCAACCTTCTTGCCGATAAGGCCAAGTTTTGTCTTGAGGACAGAAGGGACCATCTTCGTAAATGTTCACGATGGTTGTCACGTTCGTTTACTGACGGGTCAGACCAAGGCATACATGTTTATTTGGAACGAATAAACAAGCGAAAAACAACAAACTAAACGAAACATGAAGTCCAAGGTAGACACAAACAACATACCTCACACGGAACAAGATCCCACAACCCACTAGTGCCAATAGGCTGCCTTAGTATGGTCCCCAATCAGAGACAACGAGCGACAGCTGCCTCTGATTGGGAACCACACCGGCCAACATAGATCTAGACATACTAGATCTAAACATAGAAAATGCAACATAGAAAATCACAACAAGGAATATACACACCCTGACTCAACATATAAGCGTCCTCTGAGTCAGGGTGTGACAATGGTGGAAAAACTGTTGCACTTGTTTCATCATATCAAGCACCTTAAAGAGATTCGTATGACTTTCAAATCATCTGGCCCGCAGACTTCCTCTTCCAATGCGTACCCAGGGCAGGGATGTTCCATTCAGGGCATTTTAGATCTGGCATAGAGCAAGTCTTATCTTAAACCATTCCTCATGCGAAACGCAGGAGAAAAACTCGCGGTTTTTGGGAAATTCTTCACTGTTGAATCGTCCGGTTGGCCTCCACTCATATCAATCCCGCCATTAAAACAATCAGGTGCATCACAAAGAATGGCATCGATGGTTTTGTCCTTGTGGCCCAGACATGAAGGACACAACACACCTAGAATTGGTCTAGGAGACGTGTTTTTCTGGAGTTTTCTGTGGTTGATCTCTCTTGAGTTTCTTGTCGCTCGCAGTGTTCACAGGGACAAGTCTAACACTTACTTATACTCAGGCAGACCTACCCGGAAATTACTTTTTCATTCTACAAGGGGGTCACAAGCTCACAACACAGCAGCTCCATAAGTTCACTACAAAAAATTCCCAACTGTTTCACATTTTTCAACAGTTCAAACTTTAAGTTCAACTAGGTCAGTACACGACACATCAATCACCAGGCCATTACATTTTATTTCAAACATGTTGTAGAGGGTTCTTTGCACAGTGGCTGATATTATCTTATTCTTAAACAACTTTAAACTTTAAACTAGAAAATGACACGGCTTCTGAGTATATGTCAAATATCTTTAGTTATGCAATTGCAGGGCAGAAGTTAATACAGAGTCAACAGGATTTGTATAGCTCTTCATAAGTTCTGCAAATTGTCCAAAACAATCTCTGCTTTTCATCCAAGCACGCCCCTTCCCTGGCAGATCAGGAGCCACCATGTTTTCTTCTTGTGGCTGTGTGGAAGCAACGAGAAATTGAAACAATCCAGGTCTACCTGTTCCTCCAGTTGATCTCTATCCCATGTCCTTGACTACACGCCCAGACCAGCTGCAGGGAGCTGGAGGGAACCATCCTTACCAAAAGCACAGCATTGGTAGTTCAGAAATGTCTCTACTATTGTTAATCATATTCATTGTTAACTATTAATATTAAAGAAATCAGGTAAATATGTGCTCTTTCTCTCACAGCATAATAGATCATATATTCCTCAATGTGCTTTACTTCAAAGAAACAGCTGCACTATCAAGTTACATAAGCACAACACCCTAAATAGTGAAGAGAACATCCGGACAGGATGTCTTTAAAAGGTCATAAACACAGGACACAGGAAAACTCACCAATCACTTTTTTGACAGCAACCGTCTACTATATTCTCTCTCACAGGAGTCTGTGAAACAAGACCAGTTGGAGATTGAAACATTGTATGTGTATTCCCCTCCCCAAACTGCTCTGTTCACTCAGACAAACAAACCAGACTGCAGTTTCCCACGCAAGAATTGACTTCAAATCCTAAATTACTTGATATCTTTCAGAAATACATCATTTCCCCCCCCCCTCATAATTCCATAGGTCTATAGGAGTGTCTCAGGTTTTCATTACAACCATTTCTAGTGCATATTGTATATGGTTTCAATATCCGATTGATAAATAACAGATTATAACATGAAAAGCTCAGTGTTGATTTTAAATGTAAACATTAACAGTCCACAAAAATGGTGTGTAAACATTATGTTGGCTTGGCTGATAAAAAGGGTAGATTGAATTTCTCTTGGCAGTTGTGGCTCCCGGTCTACAGCCAATGAAGGACTAGCTACCCCATCCCCCACTGCTGCTCCCCCACCCCCCACCCCCCCCCCACCCCATCCCCTGACATGCTGGACTCTCAGGTTCTGTTCAATAAAGTGCAGCACAGCACAGTACAGTACACCTTTATTAGTCCATGTTACAGGGAACAAAGGGAATTTGTCTTTCTGAAAGGGGTTGGTCACAGATCTGCCAGTTCAGATCCAATCCCACGTTTTGTTGTCTGGCTCAGGACTCAAACCAGTGACCTTTCAGTTACTGGACTAATTCTCTAACTTCCACCTCCTGACACTTCTAGCATGGGCTTCCTAGGCAAAGTTCCTTTTACACCATCCCATGAGTGTAGAAAACATGAGTCTGTCTCATGATCTGGTAATGAGGTAGTCCTGCCTTCAACTTCAAAATCAGTGTCACCCTCAGGTCAAGAAGGCATTACCTCTTGGTCTAATGGTCAAGACACTGGTTTTTCCCATGGGACACATGGGTACAGATCCCGCCCATGAAATGTGCACACCTCTCCCAAGGCAACATTCCACTGCTTCCACCAATGTAGTGTTTTTTTTGCAAACAGCAACGGTGTAATGCCCCTTTCGTCTCAAACCCGGGTCTCCCTGCCCATAGGCAAACAAATATATTGTAGTGAATTCAGGGGGTAGCCCCAAACAGGTTTTGAACCTGGGTCCATCAACTGTCAAGCCAACACCTTAAGCGTGTTAGGTTCTAAATGAACCTAGTAAAACTCAGGGACGTTTAGTAAAGCTCAAACCAAGTTTATTCACCCATTGGATCATACAGCTGCATAAGACAAAGAACATATTCACACAAGCACTGGTATTTAACCCTTTCTCCTATGCTGAGCCCCTCCTTCCACATCTGAACAGCCAATACACCTCTGTTGCTATCCAGAAGATTAGAAGATTGATATCTTTCAGAAATACATAATCCCCCCCCCCCCCACCCCCTCCTCATAATTCCATAGGTCTATAGGAGTGTCCCCAGGTTTTCATTACAACCATTTCTAGTGCATATTGTATATGGTTTCAATATCAGATTTGATAAATAATAGATTATAACATGAAATGCTCAGTGTTGATTTTAAATTTAAACATTAACAGTCCACAAAAATGGTGTGTAAAACATTATGTTGGCTTGGCTGATATAAAAGGGTAGATTGAATTTCTCTTGGCAGTTGTGGCTCCCAGGTCTACAGCCAATGAAGGACTAGCTACCCATCCCCCACTGCTGCTCACATCTCGATGATGTGGCTAGGTGTTGGATTAAGGTCGCTACATTACCCCCTTCCTTGGGGGAAAGCATGCCCCGGCACTTCTTTATAGCAAGTCTCTCACATGTACACGCCTCTTTGATGGCATCACAGGCACTATCCCACTTCTGACACCAATGTAACTAATTAAGGGGTAGCTCCAACCGGGACTCGAACCCGGGTCCAGTGACAATCAAGCCAACACCTTATCCATTACACCAAGAGATCAGAAGGTGGTAATTGGTAGGTGTTGGGTTCAGCTTGCTACAGTATATACGTATATAGGGCAATGTGTGATCTGGGAGCGGCAGCACTACCACTAGTGCTCCTGACACAGCCGAACACAATCTTTACCTTCTGAACCTTAAAAACTGACCTAAAGTCAGATACATTTAGACAAACCACCATGTGAGCAGCAAGTGTAGGGTTAATGGAGTGAAGTGGGGGATGGGTAGGACCACCAGTATCAACTATATGTCTATGAATGCATTACTATTAATGCAGTACTAAAATGGATGGATGCTCTTCATCAACACCATCTCACCTGTGAAACTAGATATCAGCAATCAATCAACAAGACTAATGAAATGGAGCAAATGAAGACATTAGAACTGCTAAAGGTCAGATATTATATTCTGACACCAATTTCCTACTGGTAGATTTTGTACATGATCTGTCAATCCTGAGAGCAACGCTCTCTCTCCTCCTCCTCTTCCCCCATCTCTCTTTGCTGGGGTGAAGTTTCCCCTAGATACAGATCTAGGATCAGCTTCCCCTCCCCCAAACCTACAAGGATCATTAGTGGGGGGAATTCAAACCTGATCCAAAGCCAGTGTCTATTTGGGAAACTTGTCCCCTCCCCCACAACTCTACATGTGGATGCGGCTTCCTCCATCTCACCATGTTCACAAAAAAAACGGCAGTGTATTTCAGCTGTAAGTATTTTGAAGTTACTAGCTATACTATTTGAATTGAATTGACCTAGCTTCATTATTATTCAACAATAACTGGGCCAATGTAGCCGTAGCAGCAGTGGTGGTTCTAGAACATTCCCAGTGGGAGGGGCCAGTTACATCACACATTATTGTTGTCATGTCGTTTTCTTCACTGCATTGCAGACATCAATAGACAAATGACCATGTTTATAATCATTCAACTATTTATTATTTGCATTTAAAAAAATTACATTTGCATTACATATTCACTACCAGTTACATCAACTGTATTCTACGGTTTTTGTGGTTTCTTGCAAAAATATCCGCAAATTCATTTGGATTCAAGGCCTTTGCCCTCCTTGACTCAATACTTAATACACCTAAATTGCTTAATCTTTCATCTGACATTGTGGACCTAAGATACGTTTTCACCAGCTTTAGTGCAGAAAAACTCTGTTCACAAGAAGCTGTACTAACAGGGATTGAAACAGCTATTTTGCACAGTTTAAAGAGCTGAAAGAAAACGTCTTTATAAGGCTGAATGAATAATGCTATCTCTACTACACTGGAGGGTCTCTGCATGCCACTCTGGATTTTCCTTTGTCAAATTCTTCTGAACTGATGTAGTTCATGCCCCAAGTCCTCAATATTTGATTCATACATTCTAGCAAATGGAAACAGGGACTTCTCTTTGAGAAATGCATCACTTTTGGGGTTTAGAGTTTGGATGCCATTCATTATGTCACAGTTTCTGCTAGAGAACCGTCTGTTAAGCTCGTTGGGCATCTGATCTAAGACAGGGTAGAAAAGGTTGTACGACAACTGTCTTTAATCTATTTCTGAATCTGACCTCTGACCTACTGTACTGAGTAGCCAGTCTCCATTAAATTGAGAGCTTAGCTTTTTTGGTGGTTTTGCAGGGGGCTGTATTGCAGTATCACATTGCTCAGCTGTGTTCAACACTTCATTCCACAGGTCATCAGAAAATGACTCGTCCCTGTAGTCATTCAAAGTTTGAACTAAGGCTTCAACTAAATCAACAGCCTTTGACAGGTCAAGTGATGAAGACTGTAGCATCTCTGATAGAAATGTTGCTTCTCCAAAAACGTTATGGAGTGGAACAAGGAACACAATGAATTGTAAATCTATCTGTGCAAGCAGACCTCGTGCCTCAACAGATCTGTCACCGTTGTGTTCTTGGACTATGTCTTGCAGGACTCGCTTAACGGCAGGCAATCTATCCATAATAGTATGTAGAGCCATATATCGACATGCCCAGCGAGTGTCACTTAGTCTCTGAAGCTCTCTAGGTGCACCTGGGTACATCTCTCTTTGTACGCTAAGCCATTTATGATGTGCAAATGTATGACCCAGATGTGAAGACATACAGTCTTTCTAGTAAGGAGAAGAACTGTCCTACCTCAGGGACAGCTTTGACTGTATCCACTAAAACTAAGTTTAGACAGTGTGCACTGCAGTGGAGGTAAAAGGCTTTGCTTGTTCTTTAATGCGTTGCCTGGACGCCTGAATGCTTGCCACTCATAACTGAAGCACCGTCATATGCTTGGCCTACTAGGTTGGTTTTATATTCAAGACCATGACTTTCTAATATGTGGATGATTTAGTCAGTAAGCCCTGCTGCATCTAGTGGATCAGCCGATTCAAAGTGGAGACAGCTCTCATGGACAGCTCCACTGAAATAGTACCTGAGTACTGGAGATATCTGATCCTTTTTTTTTTAACATCTTTTGTTTTCCGTCTGCCATTATGCTAAAGACCTCACTGTCTTCCACTTCTTCTATCATTTCTGTTGGAACCATGTCTGCCAAACAACTCAGAAGCTCATTCTGAATCCCTTTGCTTGTGTATTTTGCATTATGAATGGAAGTCAACCTTTTTTTTTTCCCACAGTTGTGTCATGCTTAGCTATTGTTTCTAGGATTGCCATGAAGTTCCCTTTATTATCAGACTCTGCAGACTCATCGTGTCCTCTTTGTGCAATGTTTTGTGTGGCTGTAAGTAGTAGTACTTCTCCTATTGTTTTAATATAGTCCCCATTTTCTTGAACCTGTTTGTTGTGTTCCTTGTTTAAAACCCCATTTTGAATCCAATCCAGTCTCTGAGACAGGCGTAACAAAACACAAGAGTCTGATTTGTTTGAATATTGAAGCCAGGGTTGGATGTGGTACCAGGCCGCCTTGAAGCTCCTCCTCCTGTCCCCCATCAGAGTTCTTGGGTCCATGTTCATCACTGGCTGCACCGGTGGCTCCTCCCGGGATTGGCTGACATCACTCTCAGTCTCTCCAATGGTCTTCCTGCTGTCTCTCTCTGCTCTCTCTTGCTCTCTCCACCACCTGAACCCTCTGGCTCTGTCTGACTTTCTGCCTTGTCTTTTCTTTGGAAGAAACATGAAGTCCTTTTTTCTCTTCATGTTGGTGACAACTATCGAGCAAAAGCAATGGGGACCAAGCTTATTCATTCATTTACTGAAAATAACTGACTCGCTAGGTAGCTAGCTTTCATGTCTAACCTTTTTAACGTTACAATGCGTTTACTGAGTGTGGTTTAAGTAAAAGCACTCAGCAACATGCGTTTTTGATCAAATATTATACCCTTTTTCATATTGCCATACATTTTCGATGCCTGACTGTTAGAATTAGCTACAAAATTATACCAAAAACAATGCAAACGAATACATAGCCCAGGATTCAAACCAATTCCTTCATTAATTCACAAAGAAAATAACAAACGGAAAGGTTAACATTAGCTGATCTAACGTTCCACTTCTGTAATGCATTTAATAGTTAACGATGTTACAAATACAACATATTCAACATTTTGCTCACCTCTCTTTATCAATCAATCAATCAATCAATCAATTTTATTTTATATAGCCCTTCATACATCAGCTGATATCTCGAAGTGCTGTACAGAAACCCAGCCTAAAACCCCAAACAGCTAGTAATGCAGGTGTAGAAGCACGGTGGCTAGGAAAAACTCCCTAGAAAGGCCAAAACCTAGGAAGAAAACCTAGAGAGGAACCAGGCTATGAGGGGTGGCCAGTCCTCTTCTGGCTGTGCCGGGTGGAGATTATAACAGAACCATGCCACTTCTTGCTTGAACGATATTATTCGCGCCGAATTTCTTTAAACTTCTAAATAGAAAAAAAGCTTGCATGACCATGTGGTACGATACTGTTGTGTTCCGCCTAAAGGAGTCCCACTAGAACATTTGTTGGGTTACTTTAGTGTTCCGCTTTGCCACTGTCTAATAACGGATGTAAAAAAATCAATAAAATAAACATGATCGCAAAAATTAATTCTGTGATAATTATTTCAGACTCCGCATTTAGAGGGGCCACAAGGGGGTCCAAGCTTGTTGTCACAGGGGCACTGCCCCCCCCCCCCCCCAGAACCGCTAGTGTCTCACAGCCCTTCTTCGGCCTCGGCGGATGCTAGCTCGGAAGAAGCACCAGCATGGTTCAGAATGGTGATGGACAAGGGTATAACAACAATCCAAGAGACACTTTCTAAACGCCTCAGCAAAATTGATGTGCTGGTCGATAAACTCCACGAAGACCAGAAAGTCACAAAGGGAACGAGTGACAAAGTTACAAAAAGACCATGCTGACCAACAGGCTGCCATCCTGGACGTCCGCCTGGAAGTGGATCAAAAGCACTAGGAGTTGGAAGACGCCATCTCTAAACTCGAGAAATTAGATTCTTACGAACATTTCCAAAAGTGCTTGAATTTGAGATTTCAAGATTTCCCGGAGGCCGTGGAGGGACGAGACGCCATCTCCTTTCTACAGGAATGGAGTCCCAAAATTCTGGATTTACCCCCTTCCGCGCACCCACTGGAAATGGAGAGGGTCCATCGCACCCTACGGAGGCGGCTGCCTGGCCAGGTTGCACCCAGGGCATTTGTCGTTACATTTCTACGGTACCAGGACACTGTCCGCATCCTCTCTGCTGCCCGAGCAAAGGGAGAGCTCAAGTACGGAGATGCCAGAATCATGATCTTTCCGGATCTTTCTCCCATACTACACAAGAGGAGGATGGCTTTCTCCCCACTGAAGAGGCTTCTGCGGCAGGCTGGCTCGGCATACGGCCTGCTGCTACCCGACGACTTTGTGGACGTAAACCAAGAATGGTGAGCGCACATTTGACTCTGTGAAGACGGCTGAAACATACATGAGGAAAGAACTCCCTGACTTGTTCCCGTCTACTACATCAGGAGGAACTGTCTTTTGAACTTGGATACAGTGGATAGTGAACTGTTAGAACATGAGGATACAACCAAATGACTCATAGGATCGGCTGGCTGGCTGGCTAGATGGCTAGCACCATAATGACAGGCCAGGTAAAGTTGGATCATAGCTAATGTTGACTGGCTGGCTGGCTAGATGGCTAGCGCCCATAATGACAGGCCAGGTAAAGTTGGATCATAGCTAATGTTGACTGGCTGGCTGGCTAGATGGCTAGCACCATAATGACAGGCCAGGTAAAGTTGGATCATAGCTAATGTTGACTGGCTGGCTGGCTAGATGGCTAGCGCCATAATGACAGGCCAGGTAAAGTTGGATCATAGCTAATGTTGACTGGCTGGCTGGCTAGATGGCTAGCGCCATAATGACAGGCCAGGTAAAGTTGGATCATAGCTAATGTTGACTGGCTGGCTGGCTAGATGGCTAGCGCCATAATGACAGGCCAGGTAAAGTTGGATCATAGCTAATGTTGACTGGCTGGCTGGCTAGATGGCTAGCACCATAATGACAGGCCAGGTAAAGTTGGATCATAGCTAATGTTGACTGGCTGGCTGGCTAGATGGCTAGGTTCATAATGACAGGCCAGGTAAAGTTGGATCATAGCTAATGTTGACTGGCTGGCTGGCTAGATGGCTAGCGCCATAATGACAGGCCAGGTAAAGTTGGATCATAGCTAATGTTGACTGGCTGGCTGGCTAGATGGCTAGCACCATAATGACAGGCCAGGTAAAGTTGGATCATAGCTAATGTTGACTGGCTGGCTGGCTAGATGGCTAGCGCCATAATGACAGGCCAGGTAAAGTTGGATCATAGCTAATGTTGACTGGCTGGCTGGCTAGATGGCTAGCACCATAATGACAGGCAGGTAATGTTGGATCATAGCTAATGTTGAGGTAAAGTTGGATCAATGACAGCTAAAGTTGGATCATAGCTAATGTTGACTGGCTGGCTGGCTAGATGGCTAGCACCATAATGACAGGCCAGGTAAAGTTGGATCATAGCTAATGTTGACTGGCTGGCTGGCTAGATGGCTAGCACCATAATGACAGGCCAGGTAAAGTTGGATCATAGCTAATGTTGACTGGCTGGCTGGCTAGATGGCTAGCGCCATAATGACAGGCCAGGTAAAGTTGGATCATAGCTAATGTTGACTGGCTGGCTGGCTAGATGGCTAGCACCATAATGACAGGCCAGGTAAAGTAAAGTTGGATCATAGCTAATGTTGACTGGCTGGCTGGCTAGATGGCTAGCACCATAATGACAGGCCAGGTAAAGTTAAGTGGATCATAGCTAATGTTGACTGCGCTAACTAACTATGGTGTTTATATTACTTCAGGGAATTTTGAGCTACTATTACGTTTGCTGGCTTGTTTCTTGTTAGAGATGTATGCTAGCGTTAGTGATACCGAGGCAGGGAGAAGCTACTCACTGGCTGGACACCTAATTGCCAGCTAGCTGATAGCTGGACAGTTGTGTGTGTGTGTGTACATGTGTATATAAATATATATAATGGGGGGTTGGGGAGGGTGAACTCAGGAGGATGGTGATTGTTTAACTAATTGTCTCTATTTTATATTTGAGGGAAGATAGTTATCGTCTGGTAAAGGTTTTCATTTATTCATCATAGCTTGATGTCTTTTTTCCTGTGCTGCTTGGGTGCGTTTGTTTCACAGCGCAGGTTTCAGGGCGCCTTGGTGCTTTATCTTGGCCAGGTCGCAGTTGTAAATGAGAACTTGTTCTCAACTGGCTTCTTACCTGGTTAAATAAAGGGGAAATAAAAATAAAATAAATAAACATGCCGATTGTTTGACGTTTGTGTGTGCGGGTAGGTGCTGTTGGTGACTATGAACGCATCCTCTGTTGTTGTTGTTGTTGTTGTTGTTGAGACATGCTCAAGTGGGGCTAAATAGTCCAGTCATTATTGTTGCCGATGTTTGTCGCTTTGATTCAAATTGTATTTTGTGACTCGACTAACAATATATTCATGTTACAGTGAACAGTCAATGCACTTCTAATGCCATATCCATATAATTTAGAATGAACCTCTTTGGGGCGATGCTATGCATAGCAGGTACATCTAGCTTAAAGACTAGCGTCTAAGGGTATGGTTTATTAACTCCCTCAGTTGGGGAGGGGGTTGGTGGGTTTGGGGTAGGGTCAGGGTATTAGCTCACCAGATGGTTACTATTTTATACTTTCATCATTTCATTTAGTTTCTATCTTTTTCCCTCTTTCTTATTATCTTTAAAGATGTCTGCTCCTAATAACTATACATTTATGACACTTAACATTAGGGTACTGTAATGAATACTCAGGGAGAAAAAGGTGTAGATTCACGCCCAGAGCGCGGCAGGTGTTTATTACGCCTTTACAGAAGACAGGAATCGTGGTCACAGGCAGGCAATGGTCATACACAGGTAGGCAAACAGGCAGGTGAATCAAAACTAGGACTGAAGGCTATGACTGGTTCTCACAAACGAGCTAGGAAATGTCTTAGTAACTAATGGTTCTGGTGAAAAATGTCCTTTAAGTATCTCCACAATATCCCCATACGTCTTATTACCTGTTCTGTCTGGCTGTAGCAGGCTGCCTAGTAAATTAAATGTCTTTGGCCCCATTACACTAAAACATGTAGGCACAATGTTGTCCTCATCCATGTCATTTACAATAACTAAAGATTCAAACCGTTCTGTATATGAGCTCCACTGCTCAATACTGATAAGTGTGTGAATTGGACCATTTTCTGTCCTGCTAAGCATTCAAAATGTAACGAGTACTTTTGGGTGTCAGGGGAAAATGTATGGAGTAAAAAGTACATTATTTTCTTTAGGAATGTAGTGAAGTAAAAGTAAAAGTAAGTAGTCAAAAATATAAAGTAGTAAAATCAAGTACAGATACCCCCAAAAAACTACTTAAGAGGTACTTTAAAGTACTTTTACTTAAGTACT
>JAGTTL010000241.1:5000-52500 GCA_036851935.1 Coregonus suidteri | reverse complement strand
AGTCCTCAAATCTCTCTGGGTGATCAGGATACGGCTGCTTCTCTCTCCTCCATGTCACCTTTCTGTTCTCCTCAGACAGAGAGAGGAATCTGTTTACTGTGTTTGGGTCCAGTGTGAGATCACAGACATCTGATGGATGAAACCAGACACAATATTAGAAATCATCATTATTCACATTAGAATGTTAACTCACTTTTCACTAATTCATTTAATGTAGATGTTTCTAGGTATCAAAAGGAGAAGTTAAGGTAACTTGAGATTTGTTCAATGCTCATATGTTATACTGTATGGTAATATAAAACACACTTATTCCCATTAATTACACACACACACACACATCCTGAACAAGCATGAAAACACACACACACACACACACACACACACACACACACACACACACACACACACACAAACAACTTTTGTCAAAGCAACTCTTTGTAAACTTTGTGTCCCTGATTTGTGCTTCTGTAAAACTACAGCTGATATTTAATATGACCAAGTAAG
Source organism: Coregonus suidteri (assembly GCA_036851935.1). Taxonomy (NCBI): domain Eukaryota; kingdom Metazoa; phylum Chordata; class Actinopteri; order Salmoniformes; family Salmonidae; genus Coregonus; species Coregonus suidteri. Next base: position 51,996 of record JAGTTL010000241.1, on the reverse strand, counting down.
TAATGATGGTGGTCTTTGACTTTGACTTCACTTGAATTAAGACTTATTCTTAGTCATATTCTTCACAGCAGTCAACACTCACATTTTCTAAGTCCAGGTTTCATTGTGTTCTCTCCACCATGTTCCACACTGTAGCGGTAAGCAGAAGAACAGACAGTCATTGAAGGATACACCTGAACTCTCACACACACACACACACACACACACACACACACACACACACACACACACACACACACACACACACACACACACACTGGACACACACACTGGACACACACACACACACACACACACACACACTTGGACAAATGTATATACTGACTCTGTGTGTGTGTGTGTGTGTGTGTGTGTGTGTGTGTGTGTGTGTGTGTGTGTGTGTCCAGTGTGTGTGTCCAGTGTGTGTGTCCAGTGTGTGTGTGTGTGTGTGTGTGTGTGTGTGTGTGTGTGTCCACTGATTGTGTGTGTCCAGTGAGTGTGTGTGTACAGTGTGTGTGTGTGTGTGTGTGTGTGTGTCCACTGTGTATGTGTGTGTCCAGTGTTTGTCCAGTGTGTGTGTGTGTGTGTGTGTCCGGTGTGTGTCCAGTGTGTGTGTGTCTGTCCAGTGTGTGTGTGTCTGTCCAATGTGTGTGTGTATGTCAAGTGTGTGTTTGTTTGTCCAGTATGTGTGTGTGTGTCCAGTGTGTTTGTGTGTCCAGTGTGTGTGTGTGTGTGTTTGTCCAGTGTGTGTGTGTGTCCAGTGTGTGTGTGTCCAGTGTGTGTGTGTGTGTGTGTGTGTGTCCAGCATGTGTGTGTGTGTGTGTGTGTGTGTGTCCATTGTGTGTTTGTGTCCAGTGTGTGTGTGTATGTTTAGTGTGTGTGTGTGTGTGTCTAGTGTGTGTGTGTGTCCAGTGTGTGTGTTTGTCCAGTGTGTGTGTGTGTGTCTAGTGTGTGTGCGTTTGTTTCCAGTGTGAGTGTGTGTGTGTGTCCAGTGTGTGTGTTTGTCCAGTGTGTGTGTGTGTGTGTGCGTCCTTTGTGTGTGTGTGTGTCCTTTGTGTGTATGTGTCCAGTGTGTGTGTTTACAGTGTGTGTGTGTGTGTGTGTCCAGTGTGTGTGTGTGTGTCCAGTGTGTATGTGTGTCCAGTGTGTGTGTGTGTCCAGTTTATGTACTGATACACGTGCACACACACACAGGACACACACACACACACACACACACACACACACACACACACACACTGGACAAGCACACACACGACACACGACACACACAGACAAACACACACACACACACACACACACACTGGAAGCACACACACACACTGGACACACACACACACACTGGACACACACACACACACACACACCGGACACACACACACACACACACAAACACACACACACACTGGGCACACACACACACTGGACACACACACACACTGGATACATACACACACTGGACACACACACACACTAAACATACACACACACACACACACACTGGACACACACACACACACCGGACACACACACACACACACACACACACACACACACACACTGGACACACACACACACTGGACACACACACAGGTAATTGAGGTAATATGTACATGTAGGTAGGGGTAAAAGTGACTTGGCAATCAGGATAGAGATTACATCTCCTCATCCAGGGAGTGCACACACACACACACACACATTCACACACAAACACACACACACACACACACACACACACAGGGAGGGAATGTTGTGTTTGTTTAATATTGTTTCAGGACTATGATAATAGAAAAAAGGATTAGCCTATGGATTATGAAAACAACAAAAATAAATGGTAAAATGAGAGAGGAGAAATGACTAGAGACAGTGTTGTTTAACTCACTGACCATGACCCATGAGTTCTTCTTACCTTTGTTCAGTAGAAAAGTCTCCCTCTCTAAACTCTATAAAACGACTCATAGACCGGTCACTCTTCATGGGCACACAGCTGGGTACAGGGGAGGCTGGTCTCTCCTGCTTGATTGGGCTTCAACACAACAGAGACAAACATTACGTCTCTCATCTACTCTGAGCTCAGATGGGGAAACATAAGAAGAGTTTCATTCCAAAACGCTATATATCCATTTTCAGAAACGGTAAATTAGATTTTATTGTTTAAAGAAATTATGAAAGAGATTGGTGTGTTTTTTCACCATCTAATCATGGCATGGGGTTGTTCAATGACAGACATGTATTTGTTTACTTTCAGAGAGACAAATAATCATGTTTTTTTGCACAATGCTATATATCTGCCTCACTCTCAGAGAAATAAGTAGTACTGATAGGTTTTACTCAGTAATAATATATATCTTCCTCACTCTCAGAGAAATAAGTAGTACTGCTAGGTTTTACACAGTAATAATATATCTGCCTCACTCTCAGAGAAATAAGTAGTACTGCTAGGTTTTACACAGTAATAATATATATCTGCCTCACCTTCAGAGAAATAAGTAGTACTGCTAGGTTTTACACAGTAATAATATATATCTGTCTCACTCTCAGAGAAATAAGTAGTACTGCAAGGTTTTACACAGTAATAATATATATCTGTCTCACTCTCAGAGAAATAAGTAGTACTGCTAGGTTTTACACAGTATTAACATATCTGCCTCACTCTCAGAGAAATAAGTAGTACTGCTAGGTTTTACACAGTAATAATATATATCTGCCTCACTCTCAGAGAAATAAGAAGTACTGCTAGGTTTTACACAGTAATAATATATATCTGCCTCACTCTCAGAGAAATAAGAAGTACTGCTAGGTTTTACACAGTAATAATATATATCTGTCTCACTCTCAGAGAAATAAGTAGTACTGCTAGGTTTTACACAGTAATAATATATATCTGTCTCACTCTCAGTGAAATAAGTAGTACTGCTAGGTTTTACACAGTAATAATATATCTGCCTCACTCTCAGAGAAATAAGTAGTACTGCTAGGTTTTACACAGTAATAATATATATCTGTCTCACTCTCAGAGAAATAAGTAGTACTGCTAGGTTTTACACAGTAATAATATATATCTGTCTCACTCTCAGAGAAATAAAGTAGTACTGCTAGGTTTTACACAGTAATAACATATATCTGCTCACTCTCAGAGAAATAAGTAGTACTGCTAGGTTTTACACAGTAATAATATATATCTGCCTCACTCTCAGAGAAATAAAGAAGTACTCTAGGTTTTACACAGTAATAATATATATCTGCCTCACTCTCAGAGAAATAAGAAGTACTGCTAGGTTTTACACAGTAATAATATATATCTGTCTCACTCTCAGAGAAATAAGTAGTACTGCTAGGTTTTACACAGTAATAATATATATCTGTCTCACTCTCAGTGAAATAAGTAGTACTGCTAGGTTTTACACACCAGCCAGCCATATACTAACATATCCACACAACACACCAACTCCCCAGCCATATACTAACATATCCACAAACACACACACCAACCAGCCAGCCATATACTAACATATCCACACACACAACACACCAGCCAGCCAGCCATATACTAACATATCCACACAACACACCAGCCAGCCATATATACTAACATATCCACACAACACACCAACCAGCCAGCCATATTCTAACATATCCACACAACACACCAACCAGACAGCCATATACTAACATATCCACACAACACACCAACCAGCAAGCCATATACTAACATATCCACACAACACACCAACTCCCCAGCCATATACTAACATATCCACACAACACACCAACCAGCCAGCCATATTCTAACATATCCACACAACACACCAGCCAGCCAGCCATATACTAACATATCCACACAACACACCAACCAGCCAGCCAGCCATATACTAACATATCCACACAACACACCAACCAGCCAGCCAGCCATATACTAACATATCCACACAACATACCAGCCAGCCAGCCATATACTAACATATCCACACAACACACCAACCAGCCAGCCATATACTAACATAACTACACAACATACCAGCCAGACAGACATATACTAACATATCCACACAACACACCAACCAGCCAGCCATATACTAACATATCCACACAACACACCAGCCAGCCAGCCATATACTAATATATCCACACAACACACCAACCAGACAGCCAAATACTAACATATCCACACAACACACCAGCCAGCCAGCCAGCCATATACTAACATATCAACAACAACACACCAGCCAGCCAGCCATATACTAACATATCCACACAACACACCAACCAGCCAGCCATATACTAACAAACTCCACACAACACACCAACCAGCCAGCCATATACTAACATATCCACACAACACACCAACTCCCCAGCCATATACTAACATATCCACACAACACACCAACCAACCAGCCAGCCATATACTAACAACTCCACACAACACACCAACCAGCCAGCCATATACTAACATATCCACACAACACACCAACTCCCCAGCCATATACTAACATATCCACACAACACACCAAACAGCCAGCCATATAATAAAATATCCACACAACACACAAGCCAGCCAGCCATATACTAAACATATCCACACAACATACCAAAACAGCCAGCTATATACTAAATATCCACACAACACACAACAACCAGCCAGCCATATACTAACATATCCACACAACACACCAACCAGCCAGCCATATACTACAAACAACAACAACACACAACATACCAACCAGCCAGCCATATAAACATATCCACACAAACACACCAACCAACCAGCCAGCCAGCCATATACTAACATATCCACACAACACACCAGCCAGCCAGCCATATACTAACATATCCATACAACACACCAACCAGCCAGCCATATACTAACATAAACAACACAACACACCAGCCAGCCAGCCATATACTAACATATCCACACAACACACCAACTCCCCAGCATATACTAACATATCCACACAACACACCAACCAGCCAGCCATATACTAACATATCCACACAACATACCAGCCAGCCAGCCATATACTAACATATCCACACAACACACAAAAAAAACCAGCCAGCCAGCCATATACTAACATATCCACACAATACACCAGCCAGCCAGCCATATACTAACATATCCACACAACACACCAACCAGCCAGCCATATACTAACATATCCACACACACAACACACCAGCCAGCCAGCCATATACTAACATATCCACACAACACACCAAAAAAAAGCCATATACTAACATATCCACACAACACACCAACCAGCCAGCCATATACTAACATATCCACAACACAACACACAAAAAACAGCCAGCCCATATACTAAAAATATCCACACAACACACCAGCCAGCCAGCCATATACTAACATGTCCACACAACACACCAACCAGCCAGCCATATACTAACATATCCACACAACACACCAACCAGCCAGCCATATACTAACAAATCCACACAACACACCAAAACAGCCAAATATAATAAAACATATCCACACAACACACCTGCCTGCCAGCCATATTCTAACATATCCACACAACACACCAACCAGCCAGCCAGCCATATACTAACATAACCACACAACACACACCAACCAGCCCAGCCAGCCATATACTAACATATCCACACAACACACCAACCAGCCAGCCAGCCATATACTAACATATCCACACAACATACCAGCCAGCCAGCCATAATAACTAAAATATCCAAAAAAAAAACACACCAACCAGCCAAAACATAACACTAACAAAAACACACAACAACCAACCAGCCAGCACATATACTAACATATCCACACAACACACCAAAACCAAAAAAATATACTAACATATCCACACAACACACCAGCCAGCCATCCAGCCAATATACTAACATATTCAAACAACACACCAACCAGCCAGCCATATACTAACATATCCACACAACACAAAAGCCAAAAAAGCCAGCCATATACTAAAATATCCACAACACACACCAACCAGCCAGCCATATACTAACATATCCAACACAAAAAACCAAAAAAAAATATACTATCATATCAAACAACACACCAACAAGCCAGCCAAATACTAACATATCCACACAACACACCAACAAAACAGCCAAACACTAAACATATCCACACAATACACCAACCAGCCAGCCATATACTAACATATCCACACAACACACCAACCAGCCAGCCATAAACTAACAATCCACACAACACACCATCCAGCCAGCCATATTCTAACATATCCACACAACACACCAACCAGCCAGCCATATAAAAAAAAACATAACCACACAACACACCTGCCTGCCAGCCATATACTAAATATGCACACAACACACACAAAAAAAAGCACAGCCAGCCATATACTAACATATCCACACAACACACCAACCAGCCAGCCAGCGATATACTAACATATTCACAACAAAAAAACCAAAAAACAGCCAGCCAAATACTAACATAAAAACAAACAAACCAGCCAAAAAGCCATAAAAAACATATCCCACAACAACACAAAAAAAAGCCAAATATACTAACACTAAAAAAAACAAAAAAAAACCAAAAAGCCAGACATATACTAACATATCCACAAACAACACACCAAAAAAAGCCAGCCATATAAACAACACATATCCAACAACACAAAAAACCACAAAAACAAAGCCAAATACTAAAAAATCCACACAACACACCAACTAAAAAAGCCAGCAATATACTAACATATCCACACAAAACACCAACCAAAACAGCCATATACTAACATATCCATACAACACACCAACCAGCCAGCCATAAAAACAAAAAAAAAAAATACACCAAAAAAAAGCCAGACCATATACTAACATATCCACACAACACACCAAAAAGCCAAAAATATACTAACATATCCACAAAACACACCAGCCAGCCAGACATATACTAAAATAAAAAACACAACACACCAACCAGCCAGCCATATACTAAACAATCCACAACACACACAAGCTAGCCAGCCATATACTAACATATCAACCACAACAATACCATCCAGCCAGCCATATACTAACATATCCACACAACACACAAAAAGCCAGCCAGCCATATACTAAAATTTCCACACAACACACCAACCAGCTAGCCATAAAATAACATATCAACAAAAAACAAACACAAAAAAAAAAAAAAAAACTAACAAATCCACACAACACACAAACCCAGGCAAAATAACACTAACATATCCACACAACACACCAAAAAGCCAGCCATATTCTAACATATCCACACAACACACACCAAAAAGCCAGCCAAAAAACTAACATATCCACAAAACACACCAACCAAAAGCCAGCCAAATACTAACATATCCACACAACAAAAACAAAAAGCCAGCCAGCCATACTAACAACATAACAAACAACACAAACCAAAACCCAGCCATACAAAAAACATAACCACACAACATACCAGCCAGCCAGCCATATACTAAATATCCACACAACACAACCAACCAGCCAGCAAAATATACTAACATAAAACACACAAAACACAAAAAAAAAGACCACATATACTAACATATCCAAACAACACACCAACCAGCCAGCCATAAAAAAATAAAACACAACACACCAAAAAACCAGCCAGCCATAACACTAACATATCCACAAAACACAAACAACCAGCCAAAAACTAACATATCCACACAACACAAAAGCCAAAAATATACTAAAAATATCCACACAACACACCACCAAAAAAAAAACCATATACTAACATATCAACACAACACACCACCACAAAAGCCAAAAAAAATACTAACAATATCCACAAAACACACCAACTAGCCAGCCATATACTAAACATATCCACACAAACACACCAACCAACCAAATACTAACAACTCCACACAACACACCAACCAACAGCCAGCCATATACTAACATAAAAAAACAAAAACCAAACCAGCCAAAAAAAAAAAAAAAAACACAAAAAACACAACACACCAAAAAAACAGCCAGCCATATACTAACATATCCACAAAACACACAACAACCAGCCAGCCATATATACTAACATATCCACACAACAAAAAAAAAAAAAAAAAAATATACAAAAAATATCCACACAACACACCAAAAAACCAAACATACACTAAAAATACAACACAACACACAACCAGCCAGCCAAATACTAACATATCCACACAAAAAACAAAAACCCAACCAGCACAAAATACTAACATATCCACACAACACAAAAAAAACACAAAGCCAAATATACTAACATATTCAACACACACACACCAAACAGCCAAAAATATACTAACATAACCACAAAACAAAAAAAAACCCAAAAGACATATACTAACATATCCACACAAAAAAAAACCAACCAGCCAAAAATAAACTAACACATCCACAAAAAAAAAAAAAAACAAGCCAAAAAAAATATATACAAACAAAACAAAAACAAAAAAACCAAAAAAAGCCATAAACTAAAAATACAAAACACAACACACAAACCAGCCAGCCATATACTAACAAAAAATAAAACAACACCAACCAGCCAGCCATATACTAACATATCCACACAAAACACCAAAAAAAAAAAAACATAAACAAAAAAATCCACCACAAACACAAAACCAGCCAGACATATACTAACATATGCACACAACACACCAAACCAGCCAGCCATATACTAACATAACCACACAAACACACAAAAAAGCAAAAAAACAATACTAAAAATATCAACACAACAAAAAAATCCAAAAAAATAAAAAAACTAACATAAAAACAAAAAAAACACCAAAAAAAGCCAGCCAAAAAAAAACAATCCACACAACACAACAAACCAGCCAGCCATATACTAAAAAAAACCAAAACAAAAACACAAAAAAAACAATAAAAAAAAACAAAAACAAACAAAAAACAAAAAAAAAAAAAAAAAAAAAAAAAACTAAAAAACCACACAAAACACAAAAAAAAAAAAAAATATTCTAACATAAAAAACACAACACACCAAAAGCCAAACAAAATAAAAATATCCAAACAACAAAACCACCAACCAGCCACAAACTAACATATCCAAAAAAAACAAAAACAAAAAAAAAAAAAAAAAAAAACTAACATAACACCACACAACAAACCAAAAAGCCAGCCAAAAACATAAACAAACATACAAACACACACACACCAAAAACAGCCAAAACAAACAAAAAAAAAAAAACCAAAAAAAAAAAAACCAAATACTAACAAATCCAACAAACAAAAAAAAACAAAAAGCCAAATAAAAACAAACCAACAACACACAAACCAGCCACCCAAAATACTAACATAAAAACACAACACACCAAAAAGCCAGCCAGCCAAAATACTAAACATAACCACACAAAAACAAACAAAAACAGCCAGCCATATACTAACATATCCACACAAAAACAAACCAACCAGCCAAAAAAAAATACACAACATAAAAACACAAAACACCAGCCAACCACAAAATATACTAACATAAAACAACACACAAACAACCAACAAAAAAAAAAAAAAAAAAAAAAAAAAAAAAAAAAAAACAAACAAAACCAAAAGCCAAATAACAAACTACACAAACCACACAACACACCAAAAAAAACAGCCATATACTAACAAAAATCCAAAAAACAACACCAAAAAGCCAAAAAATAAAAAAAAAAAAAAAAAAACAAAAAAAAACACCAACCAAAAAAAAGCCCAAAAAAAAAACATATCAACACAAAACAAAACAAAAACCAGCCAGCCATAAAACTAACATAAAAAAACAACACAAAACAAAAAAGCCAGCCATATACTAACAAAACAAACAAAAACACAAAAAACAGCAAGCCAATACTAACATAAACAAAACAAAACAAACACAAAAACCAGCCAGCCATATAAACTAAACATATCCAAACAAAACAAACCAACCAAAAAAAAAATATAAAAAACAAAAAAAAACAAAAAAAACCAACAAAAAAAATATACTAACATATCCACACAACACACCAACCAGCCAGCCATATACTAACAAAAAAACAAAAAACACAAAAAAGCCAAAAATAAACTAACATATCCACACAACACAAAAACCAGCCAGCCAACAAAAAACATATCACACAAAACCAACACAAAAAGCAACAATATACTAACAAATCCACACAAAAAACCAAAAAAAAAAAACAAAACTAAAATAAAAACACAAAAAAAAAAACCAACAAAAAAAAAAAAAAAATATACTAACATTTCCAAACAAACACAACCAACACACAAAAAAAAAAACAATAAAAAAAAAAAAACAACACACCAACCACAAAAAAAAAAAAAAACCAAAACAAAAAAAAAAAAAAAACAACAAACCAACACAACCAGCCATAAAACTAAAATCCACACAAACAAAAAACAAAAAAAGCCAGCCATATTCATAAACATATCCACACAACAACCAACCAACAAGCCATATACTAACATAAAACAAAAACAAAAAAAACAAAAAGCCAAAAACAAAAAACATATCCACACAAAACAAAAAAACAAACCAGCATAAAAAAAAAAAAAAAAAAAAAAAAACCCAAAAAAAAAAAAAAAACAAAACACACAAAAAAAAAAATAAAAAAAAAAACAAAAAAAACAACAACACACAAAAGCCAATACAAAAAAAACACAACAAAAAAAACCAAAAAAAAGCCACATACCAAAACAAAAATAAAAACAACAAACAAAACCACCAGCCAGAAAATAAACTAACATAACCAAACAACACACCAACAAACTAAAAAGCCATATACTAACAAAAAAACACACAACACAAAAAAAAACCAAAGCCAGCCATATAAAAAAAAAAAAAAAAAACAAAAACACACCAAAAAAAAAAAAATATACTAAATATCCACAAAAACACCAAACAAAAAAAACCATAACTAAAAAAAACCACACAAAACACCAGCCAGCCAAAAAATATACTAACAAAAAAACAAAACACAACAAAACCAGCCAGCCATAAAACTAAAAAATCCACACAACACACCAACCAGCCAAAATAACAAAACATACAAAAAAAAACAAAACAAAAAACCAAAAGCCATATACTAAACAAACACACACAAAAACACCAAAAAGCCAGCCATATACTAACATATCCACAAAACACACAAAAAAAAAAAAAAATACTACAAAAAAAACAACAACAAACAAAAAAACCAGCCAAAAAAAAAAACAAAATATCCCACAACACAACCAAAAACCAGCCAAAAATAAAACAATCCACAAAAACACACCAAACAGCCAAAATATATACTAACATATCCACACAACACACCAAAAAAGCCAGCATAAACTAACATATCCACACAACACAAAACCAGCAAAAAAAACAACATAAAAACAAAACACACCACCAGCCAGACATATAAAAAACATATCCACACAACACAACCAAAAAAAAGCAAATACTAAAAAAACATAAACAACACAACAAAAAAAAAAAGCCAATATACTAACATATCACACAAAAAACAAAAAAAAAGCCAAATATAAAAACATATCCACACAACAAAACAAAAGCCAGCCAAAAAAAAAAACCACAACTACCATAAAAACAACAACAAACACCAAAAAAGCCAGCCAAACAAAAATACTAAAATAAAAAACAAAAAAAAACCAAAAAAAAACAAATATACTAAAATATCCAAACAAAACACCAAAAAGCCAAAGCATATACTAACATATCCACACAACACACACCACCAAAAAAAACAGCCATATACTAACATATCCACAAAAACACCAACCAAAAACATAATAACAACATATCCACACAACACACCAAAAAGCCAGCCATATACTAACATATCCACACAAAACACACCAACCAGCCAGCCAATAAACATATCTAACAATAACAAAAAACAAAAAAACAAACAACAACCAGCCAGCCATATACTAAAACTATCCACAAAACACACCAAAAGCCAGCCATATATAAAAACATATCCACAAACAACACAAAACCAGCCAAAAAAATATTCTAAAAAAATCCAAAAAAACACAAAAAAACTAAACACCACACAGCCAAAAAAATACTAACATAAACAAAACACACAACACACACCAGTCCAGCCAGCCATATACTAACATATCCACAACAACACACCAACCAAAAAGCCAAAAATATAAAAAAATCCACACAACACCCAGCCAGCCAGCCATATACTAACATATCAACACAACACACAAAAAAAAAGCCATAAACTAACAATCAAAACACACAAACAAAAAACAGACATATACTAACATATCAAACACAACACAAAAAACAAAAAAAACCAAAAAAATACTAACATATCCACACAAACACACCAACCAAAACCAACAGCCATAATATAAAACAAAAACATAAAAAACACAAAACACCAACCAGCCCACCATATACTAACATAAAAAACACAAAAACCAAACCAGCCAGCCATATACTAACATATCCACACAACACACACAACAACCAGCCAAAAAACTAACAATCCACACAACACAACCAGCCAAAAGCCATATACTAACATATCCAAAAACACACCAAAAAAGCCAGCCATATACTAACAACATCCAAAAAACACACCAACAAGCCAGCCATATACTAACATATCCACACAACACACCAACAGCCAGCCATATACTAACATATCCACACAACACACCAACCCAAAGCCATATACAACATATCCACACAACAAAAAAAAAAAAAAATAATACTAACATATCCACACAAAAACAAAAAAAAAAACCAGCCATATACTAACATCTCCACACAACACACCAAAAAAAAAAGCCATATAAACACATAACCACACAACACACCAAACAAAAGCCATATACTAACATAAAACACAAAACACCACCAGCCAGCCATATACTAAACAAATCCAAAAAAACACAACCAACCAAAAAAGCCAGCACAAATACTAACATATCCACAAAAACCACCAAAAAGCCAGCCATATACTAACATATCCAAACAACAACACACCAACCAAACAGCCATACACTAAACAAAACACACAACAACATAAAAGCCAGCCAGCCATATACTAACATATCCACACAACACACCAACACAACAAAAAAAAAAAAAAATATACTAACATATCCACACAACACACCAGCCAGCCAAAAAAAATAACTAACATATTCACACAAAAAACCAAAAAGCCAGCCATATACTAACATAACCACACAACAAAAACCAAACAGCCAGCCATATACTAACATCCACAACAAAACACACCACCACCAGCCAGCCATATACTAACACATCCACACAACACAAAAAGCCAGCCAAAAAAAAAATATACTAACAATATCCACACAACACACCAACAAGCCAGCCATATACTAAAAACATATCCACACAAAAAAACCAACCAGCAGCAGCCATATACTAACATATTCACACAAACACAAAACCAGCCAGCCAGCCATATACTAACATAACCAAACAACACACCAGCCAGCCAGCCATATACTAACATAATCCAACACAACAAACCCAACCAGCCAGCCACTATACTAACATATCCACACAACATACCAACCACCAGCAGCCAGCCATATACTAACATAACCACACAACACACTACCAACCAACCAGCCATACACTAACATATCCACACAAAACACACCAACCAGCCAGCCATATACTAACATATCACACAACACACCAAACCAGCCAGCCATAAACTAAAAATCTCCACACAACACATACAAAAGCCAGCCAGCTATATACTAACATATCCATACAACACACAACCAGCCAGCCAGCCATATACTAACATAAAACACAACAACACAAAACCAGCCAGCCATATACTAACAATCCACACAACACAAAAACCAGCCAGCCAGCCATATACTAACATATCCACACACAACACACCAGCCAGCCAGCCATATACTAACATATCCACACAACACACCAACCAGCCAGCCATATACTAACATATCCACAAAAAACACACAAACACCCAGCCATATACTAACATATCCACACAACACACCAACCAGCCAGCCATATACAAACAAAATCGACACAACACACCAGCCAGCCAGCCATATACTAACATATCCACAAAAACACACACCCAGCCAGCCATATACTAACATATCCACACAACACAACCAGCCAGCCAGCCATATACTAACATATCCACACAACACACCAACCAGCCAGCCATAAACTAACATATCCACAAAACACAACCAACCAGCAAATATATACTAAAACATAAAAACACAACACACCAACCAGCCAGCCATATACTAAACATATCCAACACACACACACCAACCAGCCAGCCATATACTAACATATCCACACAACACACCAACTCCCCAGCCATATACTAACATATCCACACAACACACAAACCAAACAGCCAGCCATATACTACATAACATATCCACACAAAACATACCAGCCAGCCAGCCATATACTAACATATCCACACAACACACCAACCATCCAGCCATATACTAACATATCCACAAACACACCAACCAAACCAGCCAGCCATTTACTAAACATATCCACACAACACAAAAATCCAGCCAGCCATATACTAACATATCCACACAACACACCAACCAGCCAGCCATATACTAACATATCCACAAACACAACACACCAAACCCCCAGCCATATACTAACATATCCACACAACACACCAAACCAGCCAGCCATATACTAACATATCCATACACACAACAAAAACCAGCCAGCCATATACTAACATATCCACACAAACACACCAACCAACAAAACATATACTAACATATCCACAAAACACACCAACCAAAAAGCCATATACTAACATATCCACACAACACACCAACCAGCCAGCCAAAATACTAACAAATCCACACAAACACACCAACAGCCAGCCACAATATACTAACATATCCACACACACACCAACTCCCCAGCCATATACTAACATATCCACACAACACAACCAGCCATCCAGCCATATACAAAAATCTCCACACAACAAAACACCACAGCCAGCCATATACTAACATATCCACACAAACAAAAAACCAGTCAGCCATATACTAACATATCCACACAACACACGAACCAGCCAGCCACCATATACTAACATATCCACACAACACACCAAAAGCCAGCCATATACAAACATATCCACACAACCACAAAAAACCAAACCAGCCAAACATAAAAAACATATCCACACAACACAAAGTCAGCCAGCCATATACTAACATATCCACACAACACACCAAACCAGCCAGCCATATACTAAACATATCCACACAACAAACCAGCCAGCCAGCCATATACTAACATATCCACACAAACACACCAAAAAAGCCAGCCATATACTAACATATCCACACAAACACACCAACCAGCCAGCCAAAAATACTAAATATCCACACAACACACACAACAAAAAAGCCAGCATATACTAACATATCCACACAACACACCAACCAAACAAAGCCATATACTAACATATCCACAAACATACAAAAAAGCCAGCCAGCAAAAAAATATACTACTAACATATCCACACAACACACCAACCAAAGCCAGCCATATACTAACATATCCACACAACACACCAGCCAAACAGCCATATACTAACATATCCACACACAAAACAACAACCAGCCAGCCATATACTAAAAATATCCACACAACACACACCAACACAGCCAGCCATATACTAACATATCCACACAACACACCAACCCCCCAGCCATATACTAAACAAATCCACACAACACACACCAACCAGCCAGCCAAATATACTAACAAAAAAAATCCACACAACACACCAGCCAGCCAGCCATATACTAAAAATATCCACACAACACACCAAAAAACAGCCATATACTAACATATCCACACAACACACCAAAAAAAAAGCCATATACTAACATATCCAAAAAAACACACCAATCAAAAAAAATACTAACATATCCACACAACACACCTGCCTGCCAGCCATATATTCTAACATATCCACACAACACACCAACCAGCCAGCCAAAGCCCATATACTAACATAACCACACAACACACCAAAAAAAAAGCCAGCCAGCATATACTAACATATCCACACAACACACCAACCAGCCAGCCAGCCATATACTAAAAATATCCACACAACAACCACCAGCCAGCCAGCCATATACTAACATATCCCACACAACACACCAACCAACCAGCCATACACTAAATAAACAAACACACAAAATACCAGCCAGCCAGACATATACTAACATATCCACACAACACACCAACCAGCCAGCCATATACTAACATATCCACACAACACACCAGCCAGCCATCCAGCCATATACTAACATAAAACACACACAAAAACACCAACCAAAAAAGCCATACTAACTAACAAACCACACAAAAAAAAAAGCCAGACATATACTAACATATCCACACAAAAACACACCAACCAGCCAGCCATAAACTAAAATATCCACACAACACACCAGCCAGCAAGCCATATACTAACATATCCATACAACACACCAACCAGCCAGCCATATACTAACATATCCATACAACACACCAACCAGCCAGCCATATACTAACATATCCAAACAATACACCAACCAGCCAGCCATATACTAACATATCCACACAACACACCAACCAGCCAGCCATATACTAACATATCCACACAACACACCAAAAGCCCAGACATATATACTATCATATGCACACAACACACCAACCAGCCAGCCATATACTAACATATCCACACAACACACAAGATAGCCAGCCATATACTAACATATCCACACAACATACCATCCAGCCAGCCATATACTAACATATCCACACAACACACCAGCCAGCCAGCCATAAAAATATACTAACATTTCCACACAACACAACAAAAAAAAGCCAATAAACACAAAAACATCCACAACAACAACCAACCAGCACAAGCAATATACTAACATATCCACACAACACACCAAACTCCAGGCCATACTAACATATCCACATCAAAACAAAACACACCAACCAGCCAGCCATATTCTAACATATCCACACAACACACCAAAAAGCCAGCCATATACTAACATATCCACACAACACACCAACCAGCCAGCCAAACATATATACTAACATATCCACACAACACACCAAAAACAGCCAGCCAGCCATATACTAACATAAATACCACACAACAAACCAGCCAGCCAGCCATATACTAACATATCCACAAAACACCAACCAGCCAGCCAGCCATATACTAACATATCCACACAACACAAAACCAGCAGCCAGCCATATACTAACATAACCACACAACATACCAGCCAGACAGACATATACTAACATATCCAAACAACACACCAACTAGCCAGCCATATACTAACATATCCACACAACACACCAACCAGCCAGCCATATACTAACATATCCACACAACACACCAACCAGCCAGACATATACTATCATATCCACACAACACACACAAAAGCCAGCCATATACTAATATATCCACACAAAACACCAGCCAGCCAGCAACAGCCATATACTAAAATATCAACACAACACACCAACCAGCCAGCCATATACTAACATATCCACACAACACACCAACTAGCCAGCCATATACTAACATATCCACACAACACACCAACCAGCCAGCCATATACTAACAACTCCACACCAAACACACCAACCAGCCAGCCATATACTAACATATCCACACAACACACCAGCCAGCCAGCCAGCCATATACTAACATAACAAAACATAACACACAACACAAAACCAGCCAGCCAGCCATATACTAACATATCCACACAACACACCAACCAGCCAGCCAGCCATATACTAACATATCCACACAACATACAACCAAAAAAAGCCAGCCATATACTAACATATCCACACACCACACCAACCAACAAGCCATACACTAACATAACCACACAACATACCAGCCAGCCAGACATATACTAACATATCCACACAACACACCAACCAGCCAGCCATATACTAACATATCCACACAACACACCAGCCAGCCATCCAGCCATATACTAACATATTCACACAACACACCAACCAGCCAGCCATATACTAACATAACCACACAACAAACCAGCCAGCCAGACATATACTAACATATCCACACAACACACCAACCAGCCAGCCATATACTAACACATCCACACAACACACCAGCCAGCAAGCCATATACTAACATATCCATACAACACACCAACCAGCCAGCCATATACTAACATATCCATACAACACACCAACCAGCCAGCCATATACTAACATATCCAAACAATACACCAACCAGCCAGCCATATACTAACATATCCACACAACACACCAACCAGCCATCCATATACTAACATATCCACACAACACACCAGCCAGCCAGACATATACTATCATATGCACACAACACACCAACCAGCCAGCCATATACTAACATATCCACACAACACACAAGCTAGCCAGCCATATACTAACATATCCACACAACATACCATCCAGCCAGCCATATACTAACATATCCACACAACACACCAGCCAGCCAGCCAGCCATATACTAACATTTCCACACAACACACCAACCAGCTAGCCATATACTAACATATCACACACAACACACCAACCAGCAAGCAATATACTAACATATCCACACAACACACCAACTCCCAGGCCATATACTAACATATCCACACAACACACCAACCAGCCAGCCATATTCTAACATATCCACACAACACACCAGCCAGCCAGCCATATACTAACATATCCTCACAACACACCAGCCAGCCAGACATATACTAACATATCCACACAACACACCAGCCAGCCAGCCATATACTAATATATCCACACAACACACCAGCCAGCCAGCCAGCCATATACTAACATATCAACACAATACACCAACCAGCCAGCCATATACTAACATATCCACACAACACACCAACTAGCCAGCCATATACTAACATATCCACACAACACACCAACCAGCCAGCCATATACTAACAACTCCACACAACACACCAACCAGCCAGCCATATACTAACATATCCACACAACACACCAACCAGCCAGCCAGCCATATACTAACATAACCACACAACACACCAACCAGCCAGCCAGCCATATACTAACATATCCACACAACACACCAACCAGCCAGCCAGCCATATACTAACATATCCACACAACATACCAGCCAGCCAGCCATATACTAACATATCCACACAACACACCAACCAACCAGCCATACACTAACATAACAACACAACACAAACCAGCCAGCCAGACATATACTAACATAAAACACAACACACCAAAAAAAGCCAGCCATATACTAACATATCCACACAACACACCAGCCAGCCATCCAGCCATATACTAACATATTCACACAACACACCAACCAGCCAGCCATATACTAACATAACCACACAACAAACCAGCCAGCCAGACATATACTAACATATCCACACAACACACCAACCAGCCAGCCATATACTAACACATCCACACAACACACCAGCCAGCAAGCCATATACTAACATATCCATACAACACACCAACCAGCCAGCCATATACTAACATATCCATACAACACACCAACCAGCCAAATACTAACATATCCAAACAATACACACCAACCAGCCAGCCATATACTAACATATCCACACAACACACCAACCAGCCAGCCATATACTAACATATCCACACAACACACCAGCCAGCCAGACATATACTATCATATGCACACAACACACCAACCAGCCAGCCATATACTAACATATCCACACAACACACAAGCAACCAACACCATATAATACTAACATATCCACACAACATACCATCCAGCCAGCCATATACTAACATATCCACACAACACACCAGCCAGCCAGCCAGCCATATACTAACATTTCCACACAACACACCAACCAGCTAGCCATATACTAACATATCCACACAACACACCAAACAGCCAGCCAAAATACTAACATATCCACACAACACACCAACCAGCAGGCCATATACTAACATATCCACACAACACACCAACCAGCCAGCCATATTCTAACATATCCACACAACACACCAGCCAGCCAGCCATATACTAACATAACAGCCAGCCAGCCATATACTAACATATCCACACAACACACCAACCAGCAGCCAGCCAGCCATATACTAACATATCCACACAACATACCAGCCAGCCAGCCATATACTAACATATCCACACAACATACCAGCCAGCCAGCCATATACTAACATATCCACACAACACACCAACCAGCCAGCCAGCCATATACTAACATAACCACACAACATACCAGCCAGACAGACATATACTAACATATCCAAACAACACACCAACTAGCCAGCCATATACTAACATATCCACACAACACACCAACCAGCCAGCCAGCCATATACTAACATATCCACACAACACACCAACCAGCCAGCCATATACTAACATATCCACACAACACACCAGCCAGCCATATACTAATATATCCACACAACACACCAGCCAGCCAGCCAGCCATATACTAACATATCAACACAACACACCAACCAGCCAGCCATATACTAACATATCCACACAACACACCAACCAGCCAGCCATATACTAACATATCCACACAACACACCAACCAAAACCAGCCATATACTAACAACTCCACACAACAAACACCAACCAGCCAGCCATATACTAACATATCCACACAACACACCAACCAGCCAGCCATATACTAATATATCCACACAACACACAAGCCAGCCAGCCATATGCTAACATATCCCACAGCATACCAGCCAGCCAGCCATATACTAACATATCCACACAACACACCAACCCAGCCAGCCATATACTAACATATCCACACAACACACCAGCCAGCCAGCCATATACTAACATATCCACACAACACACCAACCAGCCAGCCATATACTAACATATCCACACAACACACCAGCCAGCCAGCCATATACTAACATATCCACACAACACACCAACTCCCCAGCATATACTAACATATCCACACAACACACCAACCAGCCAGCCAGCCATATACTAACATATCCACACAAAACACCCAGCCAGCCAGCCATATACTAACATATCCACACAACACACACAAACACACCAAAAGCCAGCCATATACTAACATATCCACACAAAACACACCAGCCAGCCAGCCATATACTAACATATCCACACAACACACCAACCAGCCAGCCATATACTAACATATCCACACAACACACCAGCCAGCCAGCCATATACTAACATATCCACACAACACACCAACTCCCCAGCCATATACTAACATATCCACACAACACACCAACCAGCCAGCCATATACTAACATATCCACACAACACACCAGCCAGCCAGCCATATACTAACATATCCACACAACACACCAGCCAGCCAGCCATATACTAACATGTCCACACAACACACCAACCAGCCAGCCATATACTAACATATCCACAAAACACACCAATCAGCCAGCCATATTCTAACATATCCACACAACACACCAACATGCCAGCCATATTCTAACATATCCACACAACACACCAGCCAGCCAGCCAGCCATATACTAACATAACCACACACAACACACCAACCAGCCAGCCAGCCATATACTAACATATCCACACAACACACCAACCAGCCAGCCAGCCATATACTAACATATCCACACAACACACCAGCCAGCCAGCCATATACTAACATATCCACACAACACACCAACCAACCAGCCATACACTAACATAACCACACAACATACCAGCCAGCCAGACATATACTAACATATCCACACAACACACCAACCAGCCAGCCATATACTAACATATCCACACAACACACCAGCCAGCCATCCAGCCATATACTAACATATTCACACAACACACACACCAGCCAGCCAGCCATATACTAACATAACCACACAACAACCCACCCAGCCAGACATATACTAACATATCCACACAACACACCAACCAGCCAGCCATATACTAACACATCCACACAACACACCAGCCAGCAAGCCATATACTAACATATCCACACAACACACCAACCAGCCAGCCATATACTAACATATCCACAAAACACACCAAACCAGCCAGCCATATACTAACATATCCACACAACACACCACCAGCCAGCCAGCCATATACTAACATATCCACACAACACACCAACCAGCCAGCCATATACTAACATATCCACACAACACACCAACTCCCCAGCCATATACTAACATATCCACACAACACACCAACTCCCCAGCCATATACTAACATCTCCACACAACATACCAACCAGCCAGCCATATACTAACATAACCACACAACACACCAACCAGCCAGCCATATACTAACATAACCACACCAACCAGCCAGCCAGCCATATACTAACATATCCACACAACACACCAACCAGCCAGCCAGCCATATACTAACATATCCACACAACATACCAGCCAGCCCAGCCATATACTAACATATCCACACACAACCAAACCAACCAACCAGCCATACACTAACATAACCACACAACATACCAGCCAGCCAGCCACATATACTAACATATCCACACAACACACCAACCAGCCAGCCATATACTAACATATCCACACAACACCAGCCAGCCAACCCATCCAGCCATATACTAACATATTCACACAACACACAACCAACCAGCCAGCCATATACTAACATAACCACACACAAAAAACCAGCCAGCCAGACATATACTAACATATATCCACACACACACCAACCAGCCAGCCATATACTAACACATCCACACACAACACACCAGCCAGCCATATACTAACATATCCACACAACACACCAACCAGCCAGCCATATACTAACATATCCACACAACACACCAACCAGCCAGCCAGCCATATACTAACATATTCACACAACACACCAAAAACCAGCCAGCCAGCCATATACTAACATATCCACACAACATACCAGCCAGCCAGCCATATACTAACATATCCACACAACACACCAACCAGCCAGCCATATACTAACATATCCACACAACATACCAACCAGCCAGCCAGCCATATAGACTAAAACATCTCCACACACACACACACAACCAGCCAGCCATATACTAACATATCCACACACCAACCAACCAGCCATACACTAACATATCCACACAACACACCAACCAGCCAGCCATATACTAACATATCCACACAACACACCAGTCAGCCAGCCATATACTAACATCTCCACACAACATACCAGCCAGCCAGCTATATACTAACATATCCATACAACACACTAACCAGCCAGCCAGCCATATACTAACATATCCACACAACACACCAACCAGCCAGCCATATACTAACATATCCACACAACACACCAACCAGCCAGCCAGCCATATACTAACATATCCACACAACACACCAGCCAGCCAGCCATATACTAACATATCCACACAACACACCACCAGCCAGCCAGCCATATACTAACATATCCACAAAACACACCAACTCCCCAGCCATATACTAACATATCCACACAACACACCAACCAGCCAGCCATATACTAACATATCCACACAACACACCAGCCAGCCAGCCATATACTAACATACTAACATATCCACACAACACACCAACCAGCCAGCCATATACTAACATATCCACACAACATACCAGCCAGCCAGCCATATACTAACATATCCACACAACACACCAACCAGCCAGCCATATACTAACATATCCATACAACACACTAACCAGCCAGCCATATTCTAACATATCCACACAACACACCAACCAGCCAGCCATATACTAACATATCCACACAGCACACACCAACAGCCAGCCATATACTAACATATCCACACAACACACCAACCAGCCATATACTAACATATCCACACAACACATCAACCAGCCAGCCATATACTAACATATCCACATAACATACCAGCCAGCCAGACATATACTAACATATCCACACAACACACCAACCATCCAGCCATATACTAACATATCCACACAACACACCAACCAGCCAGCCAGCCATTTACTAACATATCCACACAACACACCAGTCAGCCAGCCATATACTAACATATCCACACAACACACCAGCCAGCCAGCCATATACTAACATATCCACACAACACACCAACTCCCCAGCCATATACTAACATATCCACACAACACACCAACCAGCCAGCCATATACTATCATATCCATACAACACACTACCAGCCAGCCAGCCATATTCTAACATATCCACACAACACACCAACTCCCCAGACATATACTAACATATCCACAAAACACACCAACCAGCCAGCCATATACTAACATATCCACACAACACACCAGCCAGCCAGCCAAATACTAACATATCCACACAACACACCAACCAGCCAGCCATATACTAACATATCCACACAACACACCAACTCCCCAGCCATATACTAACATATCCACACAACACACCAGCCATCCAGCCATATACTAAAATCTCCACACAACATACCAGCCAGCCAGCCATATATTAACATATCCACACAATACACCAACCAGTCAGCCATATACTAACATATCCACACAACACACGAACCAGCCAGCCAGCCATATACTAACATATCCACACAACACACCAGTCAGCCAGCCATATACTAACATATCCACACAACACACCAACCAGCCAGCCAGCCATATACTAACATATCCACACAACACACCAGTCAGCCAGCCATATACTAACATATCCACACAACACACACCAGCCAGCCAGCCATATACTAACATATCCACAAAAACACACAACCAACAACCCCAGCCATATATACTAACATATCCACACAACACACAAACCAGCCAGCCAGACATATACTAACATATCCACACAACAAACCAGCCAGCCAGCCATATACTAACATATCCACACAACACACCAACCAGCCAGCCATATACTAACATATCCACACAACACACACCAGCCAGCCAGCCATATACTAACATATCCACACAACACACCAACCAGCCAGCCATATACTACATATCCATACAACACACACTAACCAGCCAGCCATATTCTAACATATCCACACAACACACCAACCAGCCCAGCCATATACTAACATATCCACACAACACACCAACCAGCCAGCCATATACTAACATATCCACACAACACACCACCAGCCAGCCATATACTAACATATCCACACAACACATCAACCAGCCAGCCATATACTAACATATCCACACAACATACCAGCCAGCCAGCCATATACTAACATATCCACACAACACACCAACCAGCCAGCCAGCCATATACTAACATATCCACACAACACACCAGTCAGCCAGCCATATACTAACATATCCACACAACACCAGCCAGCCAGCCAGCCATACTAACATATCCACACAACACACAACCAGCCAGCCAGCCATTTACTAACATATCCACACAACACACCAGTCAGCCAGCCATATACTAACATATCCACACAACACACACCAGCCAGCCAGCCAGCCATATACTAACATATCCACACAACACACCAACCAGCCCCAGCCATATACTAACATATCCACACAACACACCAACCAGCCAGCCATATACTATCATATCCATACAACACACTAACCAGCCAGCCATATTCTAACATATCCACACAACACACCAACTCCCCAGACATATACTAACATATCCACACAACACACCAACCAGCCAGCCATATACTATCATATCCATACAACACACTAACCAGCCAGCCATATTCTAACATATCCACACAACACACCAACTCCCCAGACATATACTAACATATCCACACAACACACCAACCAGCCAGCCATATACTAACATATCCACACAACATACCAGCCAGCCAGCCATATACTAACATATCCACACAACACACCAGCCAGCCAGACAGCCATATACTAACATATCCACACAACACACCAGTCAGCCAGCCATATACTAACATATCCACACAACACACCAGCCAGCCAGCCATATACTAACATATCCACACAACACACCAACTCCCCAGCCATATACTAACATATCCACACAACACACCAACCAGCCAGCCATATACTAACATATCCATACAACACACTAACCAGCCAGCCATATTCTAACATATCCACACAACACACAAACCAACCAGCCAGCCATATACTAACATATCCACACAGCACACCAACCAGCCAGCCATATACTAACATATCCACACAACACACAAAACTCCCCAGCCATATACTAATATATCCACACAACACATCAACCAGCCAGCCATATACTAACATATCCACACAACACACCAGCCAGCCAGACATATACTAACATATCCACACAACACACCAACCAGCCAGCCATATACTAACATATCCACACAACACACCAACCAGCCAGCCAGCCATTTACTAACATATCCACACAACACACCAGTCAGCCAGCCATATACTAACATATCCACACAACACACCAGCCAGCCAGCCATATACTAACATATCCACACAACACACCAACTCCCCAGCCATATACTAACATATCCACACAACACAGCAACCAGCCAGCCATATACTATCATATCCATACAACACACTAACCAGCCAGCCAGCCATATTCTAACATATCCACACAACACACCACCAACCAGCCAGCCATATACTAACATATCCACACAACACACCAACCAGCCAGCCATATACTATCATATCCATACAACACACTAACCAGCCAGCCATATTCTAACATATCCACACAACACACCAACTCCCCAGACATATACTAACATATCCACACAACACACCAACCAGCCAGCCATATACTAACATATCCACACAACATACCAGCCAGCCAGCCATATACTAACATATCCACACAACACACCAACCAGCCAGACAGCCATATACTAACATATCCACACAACACACCAGTCAGCCAGCCATATACTAACATATCCACACAACACACAGCCAGCCAGCCAGCCATATACTAACATATCCACACAACACACCAACTCCCCAGCCATATACTAACATATCCACACAACACACCAACCAGCCAGCCAGCCATATACTAACATATCCATACAACACACTAACCAGCCAGCCATATTCTAACATATCCACACAACACACACAACCAGCCAGCCATATACTAACATATCCACACAGCACACACCAGCCAGCCATATACTAACATATCCACACAACACACCAACCAGCCAGCCATATACTAATATATCCACACAACACATCAACAAGCCAGCCAGCCATATACTAACATATCCACACAACATACCAGCCAGCCAGACATATACTAACATATCCACACAACACACCAACCAGCCAGCCATATACTAACATATCCACACAACACACCAACCAGCCAGCCATGTACTAACATATCCACCCAACACACCAACTAGCCAGCCATATACTAACGTATCCACACAACACACCAACCAGCCAGCCATATACTAACATATCCACAACAACACACCAACCAGCCAGCCATTTTCTAACATATCCACACAACACACCAACCAGCCAGCCATATACTAACATATCCACACACCAACCAACCAGCCAGCCAGCCATATACTAACATATCCATACAACACACCAGCAAGCCAGCCATATACTAACGTATCCACACAACACACCAACCAGCCAGCCATATACTAACATATCCACACAACACACCAACCAGCCAGCCATTTTCTAACATATCCACACAACACACCAACCAGCCAGCCATATACTAACATATCCACACACCAACCAACCAGCCTGCCAGCCTTATACTAACATATCCACACAACACACCAGCAAGCCAGCCATATACTAACATATCCACACACCAACCAACCAGCCAGCCAGCCATATACTAACATATCCATACAACACACCAGCCAGCCAGCCATATACTAACATATCCATACAACACACCAGCCAGCCAGCCATATACTAACATATCCATACAACACACCAGCCAGCCAGCCATATACTAACATATCCACACAACACACCAACCAGCCAGCCATATACTTACATATCCACACAACACACCAGCCAGCCAGCCAGACATATACTAACATATCCACACAACACACCAGCCAGCCAGACATATACTAACACATCCACACAACACACCAACCAGCCAGCCATATACTAACATATCCACACAACACACCAGCCAGCAAGCCATATACTAACATATCCACACAACACACCAACCAGCCAGCCATATACTAACATATCCACAAAACACACCAACCAGCCAGCCATATACTAACATTACATTTTTTACATTTTAGTCATTTAGCAGACGCTCTTATCCAGAGCGACTTACAGGAGCAATTAGGGTTAAGTGCCTTGCTCAAGGGCACATTTACGTCATTTAGCAGACGCTCTTGTCCAGAGCGACTCACAAATTGATACATTCACCCTATAGCCAGTGGGATAACCACTTTACAATTTTTTTTGGGGGGGGGGGGGGTAGAAGGATTGCTTTATCCTATCCCAGGTATTCCTTAAAGAGGTGGGGTTTCAAATGTCTCCGGAAGGTGGTGAGTGACTCCGCTGTCCTGGCGTCGTGAGGGAGCTTGTTCCACACATTGGGGTGCCAGAGCAGCGAACAGTTTTGACTGGGCTGAGCGGACAACTATGCTTCCGCAGAGGAAGGGAGCCAGCAGGCCAGAGGTGGATGAACGCAATGCCCCTCGTTGGGTGTAGGGACTGATCAGAGCCCGAAGGTACAGAGGTGCCGTTCCCTAACCTCGCTGCTCCAAAGGCAAGCACCATGGTCTTGTAACGGATGCGAGCTTCAACTGGAAGCCAGTGGAGTGTGCGGAGGAGGGGGGTGACGTGAGAGAACTTGGGAAGGTTGAACACCAGACGGGCTGCGGCATTCTGGATGAGTTGTAGGGGTTTCCATGGCACATGCAGGGAGGCCAGCCAACAGCGAGTTGCAGTAATCCAGACGGGAGATGACAAGTGCCTGGATTAGGACCTGTGCCGCTTCCTGTGTAAGGCAGGGTCGTACTCTCCGAATGTTGTACAGCATGAACCTGCAGGAGCGGGTCACCGCCTTGATGTTAGCGGAGAACGACAGGGTGTTGTCCAGGGTCACGCCAAGGCTCTTCGCACTCTGGGAGGAGGACACAACAACGGAGTTGTCAACCGTGATGGCGAGATCATGGAAAGGGCAGTCCTTCCCCGGGAGGAAGAGCAGCTCCGTCTTGCCAGGGTTCAGCTTGAGGTGGTGATCCGTCATCCATACTGATATGTCTGCCAGACATGCAGAGATGCGATTCGCCACCTGGTTATCAGAAGGGGGAAAGGAGAAGATGAGTTGTGTATCGTCAGCGTAGCAATGATAGGAGAGGCTGTGTGAGGATATGACAGAGCCAAGTGACTTGGTGTATAGGGAGAAAAAGAGAGGGCCTAGAACTGAGCCCTGGGGGACACCAGTGGTGAGAGCACGTGGTGCGGAGACAGCTTCTCGCCACGCCACTTGGTAGGAGCGACCGGTCAGGTAGGACGCAATCCAGGAGTGAGCCGCGCCGGAGATGCCCAGCTCGGAGAGGGTGGAGAGGAGGATCTGATGGTTCACAGTATCAAAGGCAGCAGACAGGTCTAGAAGGACAAGAGCAGAGGAGAGAGAGTTAGCTTTAGCAGTGCGGAGAGCCTCCGTGACACAGAGAAGAGCAGTCTCAGTTGAATGACCAGTCCTGAAACCTGATTGGTTTGGATCAAGAAGGTCATTCTGAGAGAGATAGCAAGAGAGTTGGCTAAAGACGGCACGCTCAATAGTTTTGGAAAGGAAAGAAAGAAGGGATACTGGTCTGTAGTTGTTGACATCAGTGGGGTCGAGTGTTGGTTTTTTGAGAAGGGGAGCAACTCTCGCTCTCTTGAAGACGGAAGGGACATGGCCAGCGGTCAAGGATGAGTTGATCAGCGAGGTGAGGTAGGGGAGAAGGTCACCGGAGATGGTCTGGAGAAGAGAGGAGGGGATGGGGTCAAGCGGGCAGGTTGTTGGGCGGCCTGCAGTCACAAGTCGCAGGATTTTATCTGGAGAGAGAGGGGAGAAAGAAGTCAAAGCATAGGGTAGGGCAGTGTGAGCAGGACCAGCAGTGTTATTAGACTTAACAAACGAGGATCGGATGTCGTCAACCTTCTTTTCAAAGTGGTTGACGAAGTCATCCACAGAGAGAGAGGAGGGGGGGGGGGGATTCAGGAGGGAGGAAAATGTGGCAAAGAGCTTCCTAGGGTTAGAGACAGATGCTTGGAATTTAGAGTGGTAGAAGGTGGCCTTAGCAGCAGAAACAGATGAAGAAAATGTAGAGAGGAGGGAGTGAAAAGATGCCAGGTCGGCAGGGAGTTTAGTTTTCTTCCATTTCCGCTCCGCTGCCCGGAGCTCTGTTCTGTGAGCTCGCAATGAGTCATCAAGCCACGGAGCTGGAGGGGAGGACCGAGCCGGCCGGGAGGATAGGGGACACAGAGAGTCAAAGGATGCAGAAAGGGAGGAGAGGAGGGTTGAGGAGGCAGAATCAGGAGATTGGAGGGAGAAGGATTGAGCAGAGGGAAGAGATGATAGGATGGAAGAGGAGAGAGTTGTAGGGGCAGAGTGAGTAGTGTGGGAGGAGAGCGAGAGAGAAAAGGAAACAAAGTAGTGGTCGGAGACATGGAGGGGAGTTGCAGTGAGATTAGTAGAGGAGCAGCATCTAGTGAAGATGAGGTCAAGCGTATTGCCTGCCTTGTGAGTAGGGGGGGACGGTGAGAGGGTGAGGTCAAAAGAGGAGAGGAGTGGAAAGAAGGAGGCAGAGAGAAATGAGTCAAATGTGGACATAGGGAGGTTGAAATCCCCCAAAACTGTGAGGGGTGAGCCATCCTCAGGAAAGGAACTTATCAAGGCGTCAAGCTCATTGATGAACTCTCCAACACACCAACTAGCCAGCCATATACTAACATATCCACACAACACACCAACCAGCCAGCCATATACTTACATATCCACACAACACACCAACCAGCAAGCCATATACTAACATATCCACACAACACACCAACCAGCCAGCCAGCCATATACTAACATATCCACACAACACACCTGCCTGCCAGCCATATTCTAACATATCCACACAACACACCAGCCAGCCAGCCAGCCATATACTAACATAACCACACAACACACCAACCAGCCAGCCAGCCATATACTAACATATCCACACAACACACCAACCAGCCAGCCAGCCATATACTAACATATCCACACAACATACCAGCCAGCCAGCCATATACTAACATATCCACACAACACACCAACCAACCAGCCATACACTAACATAACCACACAACATACCAGCCAGCCAGACATATACTAACATATCCACACAACACACCAACCAGCCAGCCATATACTAACATATCCACACAACACACCAGCCAGCCATCCAGCCATATACTAACATATTCACACAACACACCAACCAGCCAGCCATATACTAACATATCCACACAACACACCAGCCAGCCATCCAGCCATATACTAACATATTCACACAACACACCACCACCAGCCAGCCATATACTAACATATCCACACAACAGACCAACCAGCCAGCCAGCCATATACTAACATATCCACACAACACACCAACCAGCCAGCCATATACTAACATATCCACACAACACACACCAACCAGCCAGCCATATACTAACATATTCACACAACACACACCAGCCAGCCAGCCATATACTAACATATTCACACAACACACCAACCAGCCAGCCATATACTAACATATCCACACAACACACCAGCCAGCCATATACTAACATATCCACACAACACACCTGCCTGCCAGCCATATACTAACATATCCACACAACACACCAGCCAGCCAGCCATATACTAATATATCCACACAACACACCAACCAGCCAGCCAGCCATATACTAACATATTCACACAACACACCAACCAGCCAGCCAGCCATATACTAACATATCCACACAACATACCAGCCAGCCAGCCATATACTAACATATCCAAACAACACACCAACCAGCCAGCCATATACTAACATAACCACACAACAAACCAGCCAGCCAGACATATACTAACATATCCACACAACACACCAACCAGCCAGCCATATACTAACACATCCACACAACACACCAGCCAGCCGATACGATATGTATTGTGATTATCATGATTCTATATGTATTGCGATACAATACTGTGATTTCATTGCGATTCGATGTTCCAAACATCTTGCTCATCATAGGTCTGCTACAGAGGGACTAGAGAGAGCCATGACAAAACTAGCTTAGATCAGGTCAAATAATAAAAGTAGCTGAAAACAAATAGGAAAAATCAGTTTTGTGGCAGGTACAGCCAACTAGGGCAAAAAAATAATATTGCGATGTTGTCAAAACAAAACGATATGATATTATGTAAATAATTATATAATGATATGCAACTGTATCGATTTCTTCCCCCATCACTACCACTTATGCATGTCCAATACATTCTTCACTCTAAATGTTACAGTATTCTAGGGTGGATATTAGTGCTATAAATGGTACAGTATTCTAGGGTGGATATTAGAGATCTAAGTGGGTACAGTATTCTAGGGGGGATATTAGAGATCTAAGTGGTACAGTACTAGGGTATATTAGAGATCTAGGGTACAGTGGAGGGTGGATATTAGAGATCTAAGTGGTACAGTATTCTAGGTGGATACTGTACAGTATTCTAGGGTGGATATTAGAGATCTAAGTGGTACAGTATTCTACAGGATATTAGAGATCTAAGTGGTACAGTATTCTAGGGTGGATATTAGAGATCTAAGTGGTACAGTGTTCTAGGGTGGATATTAGAGATCTAAGTGGTACAGTATTCTAGGGTGGATATTAGAGATCTAAGTGGTACAGTATTCTAGGGTGGATATTAGTGCTCTGTGGTACAGTATTCTAGGGTGGATATTAGAGATCTAAGTGGTACAGTATTCTAGGGTGGATATTAGTGCTATAAATGGTACAGTATTAGGTGGATATTAGTGCTATAAATGTACAGTATTCTAGGGTGGATATTAGTGCTATAAATGTTACAGTATTCTAGGGTGGATATTAGTGCTCTGTGTTACAGTATTCTAGGGTGGATATTAGAGATCTAAGTGGTACAGTATTCTAGGGTGGATATTAGTGCTATAAATGGTACAGTATTCTAGGGTGGATATTAGTGCTATAAATGTTACAGTATTCTAGGGTGGATATTAGTGCTATAAATGGTACAGTATTCTAGGGTGGATATTAGAGATCTAAGTGGTACAGTATTCTAGGGTGGATATTAGAGATCTAAGTGGTACAGTATTCTAGGGTGGATATTAGAGCTCTGTGTTACAGTATTCTAGGGTGGATATTAGTGATCTAAGTGGTACAGTATTCTAGGGTGGATATTAGAGCTCTGTGGTACAGTATTCTAGGGTGGATATTAGAGATCTAAGTGGTACAGTATTCTAGGGTGGATATTAGTGCTCTGTGTTACAGTATTCTAGGGTGGATATTAGAGATCTAAGTGGTACAGTATTCTAGGGTGGATATTAGAGATCTAAGTGGTACAGTATTCTAGGGTGGATATTAGAGATCTAAGTGGTACAGTATTCTAGGGTGGATATTAGAGATCTAAGTGGTACAGTATTCTAGGGTGGATATTAGAGATCTAAGTGGTACAGTATTCTAGGGTGGATATTAGAGATCTAAGTGGTACAGTGTTCTAGGGTGGATATTAGTGCTCTGTGTTACAGTATTCTAGGGTGGATATTAGAGATCTAAGTGGTACAGTATTCTAGGGTGGATATTAGAGATCTAAGTGGTACAGTATTCTAGGGTGGATATTAGAGATCTAAGTGGTACAGTATTCTAGGGTGGATATTAGAGCTCTGTGTTACAGTATTCTAGGGTGGATATTAGAGATCTAAGTGGTACAGTATTCTAGGGTGGATATTAGAGATCTAAGTGGTACAGTATTCTAGGGTGGATATTAGAGATCTAAGTGGTACAGTTTCTAGGGTGGATATTAGAGATCTAGTGACAGTGTTCTAGGGTGGATATTAGAGATCTACAGTATTCTAGGGTGGATATTAGAGATCTAAGTGGTACAGTGTTAGGGTGGATATTAGATTCTAAGTGGTGGAGGGTGGATTTAGAGATCTAAGTGGTACAGTGTTCTAGGGTGGATATTAGAGATCTAAGTGGTACAGTATTCTAGGGTGGATATTAGAGATCTAAGTGGTACAGTGTTCTAGGGTGGATATTAGAGATCTAAGTGGTACAGTGTTCTAGGGTGGATATTAGAGATCTAAGTGGTACAGTATTCTAGGTGGATGGATAAGTGGTACAGTGTTAGGGTGGATATTAGAGATCTAAGTGGTACAGTATTCTAGGGTGGATTTAGAGATCTAAGTGTGGGTAGGGTGGATATTAGTGCTCTGTGTTACAGTATTCTAGGGTGGATTTTGGAGTATACAGTACGTCTTCTGAAATCCCAAGAAGAAAATATGAACCATGTTTTGTGATTCTTTTTTTTCCCCTGGTATAAGAGGGATTGCTCTAACTAACCTTTCCTTTCTTGTCTTCCTCTGTCCCTAATTATCTTTTGTGATTTCCTAATAACTTCAACATTCAACCTTGAATTAGTCCCTCCTCACACATAACAACATGCATTTGTTCCAGATCATAAAACCAACAAAGCCTTGTAATGTTCTTGTTTATTTCCATGATCAAACATAATCGCTTTTCTCCCCCTCTGGAGAGCAGATCTCATTCGGCTAATTCCTGGCATTGTAACTTCCATGTGGACAAATTAGGAGAGAGAAAGAGAATGAAAGCGAGAGAATGAGAAAGAGAGAGAATGAGAAAGAGAGAGTGAGAAAGAGAGAGTGAGAAATGGTCCTCTGTAGCTCAATTGGTAGAGCATGGTGCTTGTAATGCCAGGGTAGTGGGTTCGATCCCTGGGACCACCCATACGTAAAAATGTATGCACAAATGACTGTAAGTCGCTTTGGATAAAAGCATCTGCTAAATGACATATTATTATTAATTATTAGAAAGAGAGAGTGAGAAAGAGAGAGTGAGAGAGAGGGAGATGGTGAGAGAGAGAGAGAGAGAGAGAGAGAGAGAGAGAGATGAGTGAGATGAGAGAGAGAGAGAGAGAGAGAGAGGGAGATGATGAGGGAGAGAGAGAGAGATATTTGCACATTGTTACAACACTGTATATATACATTATATGACATATGAAATGTCTTTATTATTTTGGAACTTCTGAGTGTAATGTTTACTGTTAATATTTATTGTTTATTTCACTTTTGTTTACTATCTACTTCACTTGCTTTGGCAATGTTTACATACGTTTCCCATGCCAATAAAGGCCTTAAATTGAATTGAATTGAAATTGACATTGAATTGAGAGACAGAGAGAGACACAGAGAGAGAGAGAGAGAGAGAGAGAGAGAGAGAGAGAGAGAGAGAGAGAGAGAGGAGAGAGAGAGAGAGAGAGAGAGAGAGAGAGAGAGAGAGAGAGAGAGAGAGAGAGAGAGAGAGAGAGAGAGAGAGAGAGAGAGAGAGAGAGAGAGAGAGAGAGAGAAGGAGAGAGAGAGAGAGAGAGAGAGAGAGAGAGAGAGAGAGAGAGAGAGAGAGAGAGAGAGAGAGAGAGAGAGAGAGAGAGGGGAAGACTGCCCCTACCGATAATGACATATTAGCATTTTCTCTCTGTCTTTGTGTGGTGGTTTGGGGCACATTTCAAAGGCTTGTTGACTTAGCAGGTTGGAGGGGGATTGAAAATTCACAGTAAAGGGTCAAGCAGTGTTGGAGAGAGGGAGCAACTGTTTCTCAACATTAAATGCTGCCTACAGTAGCGGTTTTCACGCTGCCTCAGCTGTCTATACGGCCAGCTTGGGATCTATTAGCTAGACCTAGCCAGCAGTTCTCTCCTGTCTACATGGATCTATTAGCTGGACCAGTGGTTAGCCAGTTAGCCAGCGGTTCTTTCCTGTCTACATGGATCTATTAGCTGGACCAGCGGTTAGCCAGTTAGCCAGCGGTTCTCTCCTGTCTACATGGATCTATTAGCTGGACCAGCGGTTAGCCAGTTAGCCAGCGGTTCTCTCATGTCTATATGGATCTATTAGCTGGACCAGCGGTTAGCCAGTTAGCCAGCAGTTCTCCCATGTCTATATGGATCTATTAGCTGGACCAGCAGTTAGCCAGTTAGCCAGCGGTTCTCCCATGTCTATATGGATCTATTAGCTGCGGTTATCCAGTTAGCCAGCGGTTCTCTCATGTCTATATGGATCTATTAGCTGGACCAGCGGTTAGCAGTTTAGCCAGCGGTTCTCTCATGTCTATATGGATCTATTAGCTGAACCAGCGGTTAGCCAGTTAGCCAGTGGTTCTCTCTCTATCTATCTGTTACTGGATCTATAGCAGCTTGATTCAGCGGTTAGGGACAGTTTAGCCAAAGCCATGGTCTCTCATGTCTATATGGATCTCTTAGCTGGACCAGCGGTTAGCCAGTTAGCCAGCGGTTCTCTCATGTCTATATGGATCTCGGTTAGCTGACCAGCGGTTAGCCAGTTCTCCAGCGGTCTCTCATGTCTATATGGATCTCTTAGCTGGACCAGCGGTTAGCCAGTTAGCTCTCTTCTCTCATGTCTATATGGATCTATTAGCTGGACCAGCGGTTAGCCAGTTAGCCAGTGGTTCGCTCATGTCTATATGGATCTATTAGCTGGACCCTCAGTTAGCTAGTGATTTCACCTCTAGCATAGCGATCAAGCTGCATCTCTTCCCTCTCTCACTAGCTACTCTGTCTCCCAAGGCATGCTGATGCTGAACACCACATGATGTTAACCTGAGCCAAACAAGCCCATCTCTCTCTCTCTCACTCACTGGGTCTCTCTCTCTCTTCAACTGAATGGGAAACAACTCATTCTCTCTCTCTCTCTCTCTCTCTCTTCCTCCCTCTCTCCCTCCTCTCTCTCTCTCTCCTCTCTCTCTCTCTCTCTCTCTCTCTCTCTCTCTCTCTCTCTCTCTCCTCTCTCTCTCTTCTCTCTCTCTCTCTCTCTCTCTCTCTCTCTCTCTCTCTCTCTCTCTCTCTCTCTCTCTCTCTCTCTCTCTCTCTCTCTCTCTCTCTCTCTCTCTCTCTCTCTCTCTCTCTCTCTCTCTCTCTCTCTCTCTCTCTCTCTCTCTCTCTCTCTCTCTCTCTCTCTCTCTCTCTCCTCTCTCTCTCTCTCTCTCTCTCTCTCTCTCTCTCTCTCTCTCTCTCTCTCCTCTCTCTCTCTCTCTCTCTCTCTCTCTCTCTCTCTCTCTCCTCTCTCTCTCTCTCTCTCTCTCTCCCTCTCTCTCTCTCTCTCTCTCTCTCTCTCTCTCTCTCTCTCTCTCTCTCTCTCTTCCCTCTCTCTCTCTCTCTCTCTCTCCCCTCTCTCTCTCTCTCTCTCTCTCTCTCTCTCTCTCTCTCTCTCTCTCTCTCTCTCCTCTCTCTCTCTCTCTCTCTCTCTCTCTCTCTCTCTCTCTCTCTCTCTCTCTCTCTCTCTCTCTCTCTCTCTCGGTCTCTCTCTCTCTCTCTTCCCTCTCTCTCTCTTCCCTCACTCTCTCTTCCCTCACTCTCTTCTCTCTCTCTCTTCCCCCTCTCTCTCTCTTGCTCTCTCTCTCTCTCTCTCCCTCTCTCTCTCTTCCCTCTCTCTCTCTCTCTCATTCTCTCACTCTCTCTCTCACTCTCTCTCTCTTTCTCTCTCTCTCTCTATCTCTCATTTTCTCTCTCTCATTCTCTCTCTCACTCTCTCTCACTCTCACTCTCTTCTCTCTCTCTCTACCCTCTCTTTCTCTCTCTCTTCCCTCTCTCTCTCTCCCCGTTCTCTCTGTCTCTCTCCTTCCTCTCTCTCCCTCTCCTCTCTCTCTCTCTCTCTCTCTCTCTCTCAATTCAATTCAATTTAATTTAAGGGCTTCATTGACATGGGAAATGTATGTAAACATTGTCAAAGCAAGTGAAGTACATAATAAACAAAAGTGAAATAAACAATAAAAATGAACAGTAAACATTACACTCAAAAATTCCAAAAGAATAAAGACATTTTAAATGTCATATTATGTCTATATACAGTGTTGTAACAATGTGCAAATAGTCTTTGTGGATATGTGTAATCTGAGGGAAATATGTGTCTCTAATATGGTCATACATTTGACAGGAGGTTTGGAAGTGCAGCTCAGTTTCCACCTCATTTTGTGGGCAGTGTGCACATAGCCTGTCTTCTCTTGAGAGCCAGGTCTGCCTACGGTGGCCTTTCTCAATAGCAAGGCTATGCTCACTGAGTCTGTACATAGTCAAAGCTTTCCAAAAAGGTATCTATTTAGAACCTAAAAGGGTTCATTCGGCTGTCCCCATAGGTTAACCCTTTGAATAACCCTTTTTGGTTTTACCTGGAACCAAAAAGGGTTCTACCTGGAACCAAAAAGGGTTCTACCTGGAACCAAAAAGGGTTCTACCTGGAACCAGAAAGGGTTCTGGAACCCAAAAGGGTTTCTACCCTGGAACCAAAAAGGGTTCTACCTGGAACCAAAAAGGGTTCTTCCTGGAACCAAAAAGGGTTCTACCTGGAACCAAAAAGGGTTCTACCTGGAACCAAAAAGGGTTCTACCTGGAACCAAAAAGGGTCATCCTACGGGGACGGCCGAATGAACCACATTGGAACCCTTTTTTCTAAAAGTGTAGACATGTGATCATCGGAGCATTGCCTCATGCTGCAAGTGCTTCAAATCAACCACAAAGACAAGCTGATCATCTGTTTTCTGATTGATAAAATTATTGTAAGAGTGTTCAAGTTCAGATTGACTTTCAAAAGACTAAATGAAAACGATGAAGCAGTGTCCTAATTATGGCAGAGTAAAATAATGAGAACTTTTTAAGTATTCATATTCAGTTAGCGAACCATATGCCAGGAGCCTTGTGTGGAGTCTAAATGGATATAGGATCATGTTCATGGTTATACTTTAGCAAGGTAAGCACAGCCGACTAAGGTGGTTCCCACTAGGCTATCCAGATGCTTAAGAGCCAGTATAACTTTGAGAGAGAACATACCCTTATGGGCATCTTTGGTTTTCTAACCCTAAAAAGGTGTGTGTGTGTGTGTGTGTGTGTGTGTGTGTGTGTGTGTGTGTGTGTGTGTGTGTGTGTGTGTGTGTGTAAGCGGACTCTACAAGGTGTCGAAAAGCGTTCCACAGGGATGCTGGCCCGTGTTGACTACAATACCTCGCACAGTTGTGTCAAGTTGGATGGATGTCCTTTGGCTGGTGGACCATTCTTGATACACACGGGAAACTGTTGAGGGTGGAAAAACCCAGCAGCGTTGCAGTTCTTGACACACTCAAACCGGTGCGCCTGGCACCTAATACCATACCCCGTTCAAAGGCACTTCAATATTTTGTCTACGCCCATTCACTTTCTGAATGGCACACATACACAATCCATGTCTCAATTGTCTCAAGGCTTAAAAATCAATGATGCCATGTATTGACCAATGAGAAGCTTTAAAGGCTGTAAAGCCACAGGTAAACTAAAATATAAATCCAAAACCATTAATGATGATTAAACTAAATATATATATATATATATATATATATATATATATATATATATATATATACCAAAACCATTTATTATGGTCAAACAAAAAAATATTCATCCAAAACCATTAATGATGTTCAAACATACATAAGCAAATTGAAACACAATAAAACCTGTTTCGCTAAAATCTGCACGCAAACAAGCAAACAAACAACTCAAAGACAAACAGGATCAAACACCAGTCTAACAGCTGGTGCAGGAGTTTCTAAAAGAGACATCTGGAATGGCATGATCATAACACTCCTATAAAACGAAAATGTGATTAGCTTACGTGCAGTATTTTAGTGATTAGCTTACGTGCAGAGTTGGTTTATAGAGAAATACTCACAGGTATCATCTAACTTGCACAAAAACAGAACTAAGCTACAAGGTTTTTATATTTGACATTTGAAGGTCTCGTATCTTTTATGGATACGGTAAGGAACTTGCAAAGTGAGCATGACTATTAACATTTGGTCGCAGATCACTTCTTATTATAATAAATAATAATATATAATAAATTAATAATATATAATACATTTAGCAGAAATTTAGCAGACTTTTTGTGACTCTGGCTACCGACTTTAATAAATGATATGTAGGTAGAGAGACCATTTTTACAGCCATCTGCCATTTTCTCTCACACACACACAAACACACAAACACACACACACACACACACACACACACACACACACACACACACACACACACACACACACACACACACACACACACACACACACATTTAATTAATCTGTGGTTCATTCATAATTACTGTCCTAATATTGCTAACACTAACAAAGACACACTAGTGTTGCGCGGTATACTGAAATGTATGTACATTTTTCATACAAAAATAAAATACTGTTCGGTACTATAATTTTTTGTTACGTTCGGTACTTTGGTCAAACGTGTCTCACGTGGTTGAGAGGATCAAGACAGCCTATCAGAGAAGCCCCTTTATAGCACGAAGAGCAAAGAGCCTGCTCCTCTTCCTCATCCAGTCTGGCTGCGTTGTTAAACCCCCCCCCCCCCCCCCACTCATAATGCACAGAAGTTAACATACTTGAACAATGCAACTCGGCATGTAGAAATGTTGAAACTGTTCATTACTGTTCACAAAACAATGTCCATACAGGCTAGAACTTTCACAATGCAAGAAGATACCAGCAGCTTCCAGCTTTAATTGTAGGCTAACTTTCCTTGCTAGCTTACAGCTGAATTCACTACCCTAGTACTTTGTTTGTGATAATATGCAAACCATAACGCAAAAGATGCTGATTTCAAAGCTGATTGTCACCAAAAACGTTATTAATTCACTTCGTCTCCATCGCCACCAAAGCCTCATTCACTTCTTCAACTCTCTCGCTTCCCGTCCGGGTTTCCCCTAGATTCCATTCTCCCTCGCTTCCCGTCCGGGTTTCCCCTAGATTCCATTCTCCCTCGCTTCCCGTCCGGGTTTCCCCCTAGATTCCATTCTCCCTCGCTTCCCGTCCGGGTTTCCCCTAGATTCCATTCTCCCTCGCTTCCCGTCCGGGTTTCCCCTAGATTCCATTCTCCCTCGCTTCCCGTCCGGGTTTCCCCTAGATTCCATTCTCCCTCGCTTCCCGTCCGGGTTCCCCTAGATTCCATTCTCCCTCGCTTCCCGTCCGGGTTTCCCCTAGATTCCATTCTCCCTCGCTTCCCGTCTGGGTTTCCCTCGCTTCCCGTTCCGCTTCCCGTCCGGGTTTCACCTGATTCCATTCTCCCTCGCTTCCCGTCCGGGTTTCCCCTAGATTCCATTCTCCCTCGCTTCCCGTCCGGGTTTCCCCCAGATTCCACAGCCACGTTCTGCCTTGGGAATGGCATCATTACTTTCTTAAAGAGACAGCACAAACTTTTATAAAAAAAAAAATGAGTTTGCTTCTTCTATGCAAATGTTTTGATCAGTACAATAAAATAATATGTTCTCCTAGCAGTTGCCAATAAAATAGGTCCTAAATGGAAAGGAATTGTTTATCATCTGTATACCTAGGCTACATCTTGATTTACCTAAGTTTATCAATAGAGATTTACCATTCAAACGCCAATGGGAGGGAGCAAACCAGACATGGGATATCTATCTGATTCCAGGAGTGTTACTACGGAGGCATCAGGGAAACATTTACACACACACACACACACACACACACACACACACAATCAACCCTCCACTCACTCTGTCAAGGGGCTAGGTTGTGAACGGCACAAGGACAACATGCCAACGTGCCATGCAGATAGTAGTTCCAGTAAACCCCTTAATAAACACTAGTAATGAGGGGAGATAAGAAAGATTCACAATGAGGTGGATGGAGAAAACACAGAGTCAATTGTTCTTGTCCTAGTTGTCCTTCAACTGAGCTAATTCCACCTTCCTTCGCTCTATTCTTTTAGGCCTATTCAGGTGGAAACAGAGGGAGTAAATGGGGATGGAGAGAGAGAGAGAGAGAGCGAGAGAGAGAGAGAGAGAGCGAGAGAGCGAGAGAGAAGAAACTGACACCCTCAGCAAACTGGACAATAACCTGACACCCTCAGCACACAGGGGGACAAACACCTACCTGCAGGTGACAGCATTCCCTCCCCCATATGCCCCCCTAGGCACAACTACGACATCATAGCCAATAAAAACGGGTCACAACTCCTGCAGCTCTGTCGCACGCTGGGTATGTACATTGTCAATGGTAGGCTTCGAGGGGACTCCTATGGTAGGTACACCTATAGCTCATCTCTTGGCAGTAGTACTGTGGACTACTTTATCACTGACCTCAACCCAGAGTCTCTCAGAGCGTTCACAGTCAGCCCACTGACACCCCTATAAGACCACAGCAAAATCACAGTCTACTTGAACAGAGCAATACTCAATCATGAGGCATCAAAGCCAAAGGAACTGAATAATATTAAGAAATGCTATAGATGGAAGGAAAGTAGTGTCGAAACCTACCAAAAAACAATTAGGCAACAACAAATTCAATCCCTTTTAGACAACTTCCTGGACAAAACGTTTCACTGTAATAGTGAACTACTTGGCAGTAGAAAACCTAACAGTATATTTGACCTCTCAGCTTCCCTATCAAATCTAAAAATGTCTAAGAGAAAACAGAAGAAAAGTAACAACAATGACAAATGGTTTGATGAGGAATGCAAAAACCTAAGAAAGAAATTGAGGAACCTATCCAACCAAAAATATAGAGACCCAGAAAACCTGAGCCTACGCCTTCACTATGGTGAATCACTAAAACAATACAGAAATACAATATGGAAAAAGAAGGAACAGCATGTCAGAAATCAGCTCAATGCAATTGAAGAATCCATAGACTCTAACCACTTCTGGGAAAATTTGAAAACACTAAACAAACAACAACACGAAGAGCTATCTATCCAAAACAGAGATGTATGGGTAAACGACTTCTCCAATCTCCAACAAAGAACAAACAGCTAAAAAATATACATGATCAAATGCAAATCTTAGAATCAACTATTAAAGACTTCCAGAACTCACTGGATACTCCAATTACACTGAATGAACTACAGGACAAAATACAAACCCTCCAACCCAAAAAGGCAGATGGTGTTGATGGTATCCTAAATGAAATGATAAAATATACAGACCACAAATTCAAATTGGCTATACTTAAACTCTTTAACATCATCCTTAGCTCTGATATCTTCCCCAATATTTGGAACCAAGGACGGATCACCCCAATCCACAAAAGTGGAGACAAATTTGACCCCAATAACTACCGTGGGATATGCGTCAACAGCCTTCTTGGGAAGATCCTCTGCATTATCATTAACAGCAGACTAGTTGAAAACAATGTACTGAGCAAATGTCAAATTGGCTTTTTACCAAATTACTGTACGACAGACCAAGTATTCACTCTGGCCGTGGGGTGAGACAGGGATGCAGTTTGAGCCCCACCCTTTTCAACATATATAGTGGGGGAAAAAAGTATTTAGTCAGCCACCAATTGTGCAAGTTCTCCCACTTAAAAAGATGAGAGAGGCCTTTAATTTTCATCATAGGTACACGTCAACTTTGACAGACAAATTGAGAAAATAAATTCCAGAAAATCACATTGTAGGATTTTTAATGAATTTATTTGCAAATTATGGTGGAAAATAAGTATTTGGTCACCTACAAACAAGCAAGATTTCTGGCTCTCACAGACCTGTAACTTCTTCTTTAAGAGGCTCCTCTGTCCTCCACTTGTTACCTGTATTAATGGCACCTGTTTGAACTTGTTATCAGTATAAAAGACACCTGTCCACAACCTCAAACAGTCACACTACAAACTCCACTATGGCCAAGACCAAAGAGCTGTCAAAGGACACCAGAAACAAAATTGTAGACCTGCACCAGGCTGGGAAGACTGAATCTGCAATAGGTAAGCAGCTTGGTTTGAAGAAATCAACTGTGGGAGCAATTATTAGGAAATGGAAGACATACAAGACCACTGATAATCTCCCTCGATCTGGGGCTCCACGCAAGATCTCACCCTGTGGGGTCAAAATTATCACAAGAACGGTAAGCAAAAATCCCAGAACCACACGGGGGGACCTAGTGAATGACCTGCAGAGAGCTGGGACCAAAGTAACAAAGCCTACCATCAGTAACACACTACGCCGCCAGGGACTCAAATCCTGCAGTGCAAGACGTGTCCCCCTGCATAAGCCAGTACATGTCCAGGCCCATCTGAAGTTTGCTAGAGTGCATTTGGATGATCCAGAAGAGGATTGGGAGAATGTCATATGGTCAGATGAAACCAAAATATAACTTTTTGGTAAAAACTCAACTCGTCGTGTTTGGAGGACAAAGAATGCTGAGTTGCATCCAAAGAACACAACCTACTGTTAAGCATGGGGGTGGAAACATCATGTTTTGGGGCTGTTTTTCTGCAAAGGGACCAGGACGACGAATCTGTGTAAAGGAAAGAATGAATGGGGCCATGTATCGTGAGATTTTGAGTGAAAACCTCCTTCCATCAGCAAGGGCATTGAAGATGAAACGTGGCTGAGTTTTTCAGCATGACAATGATCCCAAACACACCGCCCGGGCAACGAAGGAGTGGCTTCGTAAGAAGCATTTCAAGGTCCTGGAGTGGCCTAGCCAGTCTCCAGATCTCAACCCCATAGAAAATCTTTGGAGGGAGTTGAAAGTCCGTGTTGCCCAGCGA
This sequence comes from Coregonus suidteri, assembly GCA_036851935.1. NCBI lineage: Eukaryota > Metazoa > Chordata > Actinopteri > Salmoniformes > Salmonidae > Coregonus > Coregonus suidteri. The sequence continues at coordinate 7,046 of JAGTTL010000241.1, read as the reverse complement.
CAGCCCCAAAACATCACTGCTCTAGAGGAGATCTGCATGGAGGAATGGGCCAAAATACCAGCAACAGTGTGTGAAAACCTTGTGAAGACTTATAGAAAAAGTTTGACCTGTGTCATTGCCAACAAAGGGTATATAACAAAGTATTGAGAAACTTTTGTTATTGACCAAATACTTATTTTTCTCATTTTGTCTGTCATAGTTGACGTGTACCTATGATGAAAATTACAGGCCTCTCTCATCTTTTGAAGTGGGAGAAGTTGCACAATTGGTGGCTGACTACTTTTTTTCCCCACTGTATATCAACAAATTGGCGAGGGCACTAGAACAGTCTGCAGCACCCGGCCTCACCCTACTAGAATCTGAAGTAAAATGTCTAATGTTTGCTGATGATCTGGTGCTTCTGTCACTAACTAAGGAGGGCCTACAGCAGCACCTAGATCTTCTGCACAGATTCTGTCAGACCTGGGCCCTGACAGTAAATCTCAGTAAGACAAAAATAATGGTGTTCCAAAGAAGGTCCAGTTAGCAGGACCACAACTACAAATTCCATCTAGACACCGTTGCCCTAGAGCACACAAAAAACTATACATACCTCGGCCTAAACATCAGCGCCACAGGTAACTTCCACAAAGCTGTGAACGATCTGAGAGACAAGACAAGAAGGCCTTCTATCCATCAAAAGGAACATACAATTTGACATCCCAATTAGGATCTGGCTAAAAATACTTCAATCAGTTATAGAACCCATTGGCCTTTATGGTTGTGAGGTCTGGTGTCCGCTCACCAACCAAGAATTCACAAAATGGGACAAACACCAAATTGAGACTCTGCATGCAGAATTCTGCAAAAACATTCTCCGTGTACAACGTAAAACACCAAATAATGCATGCAGAGCAGAATTAGGCCAATATCCGCTAATTATCAAAATCCAGAAAAGAGCCATTAAATTCTATAACCACTTAAAAGGAAGTGATTCCCAATCCTTCCATAACAAAGCCATCACCTACAGAGATATGAACTTGGAGAAGAGTCCCCTAAGTAAGCTAAGACAGGCAGCTAAGTAAATTAGGACAAATTAGCTATCAACAGCAAGCTAGCTGTCCCCAATCTGTCCCCAAATGAATATAGTTGGTTCTCAGTTGGTTTTTATAATTTAATCTGCCTGTCATGAACGTGTAAAAAATCAACATGTGCACAATGGGGCCAGCGCTTTAGGTTCAGGGGTGTGTCAGAAGTATTTTTGTTATTTTCACAACCAGAATTATGGGCGCAGTAGCTGGTGGTGGCAACTTGAAAAAACAACTTAAAGGTGCAAGTTGAAGGTGTGTCGAGTCTTGACCCCTCACTGGCCAATCAGAACGTGCTCCATGGCTAAATACAGTTGAAGTCGGAAGTTTACATACACCTTAGCCAAATACATTTAAACTCAGTTTTTCACAATTCCTGACATTTAATCCTAGTAAAAATTCCCTATTTTAGGTCAGTTAGGATCACCACTTTATTTTAAGAATGTGAAATGTCCAGTATGAAAATGTATGCACTCACTAACTGTAAGTCACTCTCGATAAGAGCGTCTGCTAAATGACTAAAATGTAAAATGTACTCTTGTAGTTCCCTGTAGCTCAGTTGGTAGAGTATGGGGCTTGCAATGCCATGGTTGTGGGTTCGTTTCCCACGGGGGGGAAAAAAATAAAAAATGTATGCAGTCACTAACTGTAAGTCGCTCTGGATAAGAGCGTCTGCTAAATGACTAAAATGTAAATGTAAGCTGGTCCTTGGGCTCTGTTCACAAACAGACCCCACAGAGCCCCAGGACAACAACAACACAATTAGACCCAACCAAATCATGAGAAAACAAAAAGAGAATTACTTGACACATTGGAAAGAACTAACAAAAAAACAGAGCAAACTAGAATGCTATTTGGCCCTAAACAGAGAGTACACAGTGGCAGAATACCTGACCACTGTGACTGACCCAAACTTAAGGAAAGCTTTGACTATGTACAGACTCAGTGAGCATAGCCTTGCTATTGAGAAAGGCCGCCG
>JAGTTL010000241.1:0-2500 GCA_036851935.1 Coregonus suidteri | reverse complement strand
TTTTCTGTAATTCTTCACAAGGTTTTCACACACTGTCGCTGGTATTTTGGCCCATTCCTCCATGCAGATCTCCTCTAGAGCAGTGATGTTTTGGGGCTGTCGCTGGGCAACACAGACTTTCAACTCCCTCCAAAGATTTTCTATGGGGTTGAGATCTGGAGACTGGCTAGGCCACTCCAGGACCTTGAAATGCTTCTTACGAAGCCACTCCTTCGTTGCCCGGGCGGTGTGTTTGGGATCATTGTCATGCTGAAAGACCCAGCCACGTTTCATCTTCAATGCCCTTGCTGATGGAAGGAGGTTTTCACTCTAAATCTCACGATACATGGCCCCATTCATTCTTTCCTTTTCACGGATCAGTCGTCCTGGTCCCTTTGCAGAAAAACAGCCCCAAAACATGATGTTTCCACCCCCATGCTTCACAGTAGGTATGGTGTTCTTTGGATGCAACTCAGCATTCTTTGTCCTCCAAACACGACGAGTTGAGTTTTTACCAAAAAGTTATATTTTGGTTTCATCTGACCATATGCCATTCTCCCAATCCTCTTCTGGATCATCCAAATGCACTCTAGCAAACTTCAGATGGGCCTGGACATGTACTGGCTTAAGCAGGGGACACGTAGTGTGTTACTGATGGTAGGCTTTGTTACTTTGGTCCCAGCTCTCTGCAGGTCATTCACTAGGTCCCCCCGTGTGGTTCTGGGATTTTTGCTCACCGTTCTTGTGATCATTTTGACCCCACGGTGTGAGATCTTGCGTGGAGCCCCAGATCGAGGGAGATTATCAGTCGTCTTGTATGTCTTCCATTTCCTAATAATTGCTCCCACAGTTGATTTCTTCAAACCAAGCTGCTTATCTATTGCAGATTCAGTCTTCCCAGCCTGGTGCAGGTCTACAATTTTGTTTCTGGTGTCCTTTGACAGCTCTTTGGTCTTGGCCATAGTGGAGTTTGGAGTGTGACTGTTTGAGGTTGTGGACAGGTGTCTTTTATACTGATAACAAGTTCAAACAGGTGCCATTAATACAGGTAACGAGTGGAGGACAGAGGAGCCTCTTAAAGAAGAAGTTACAGGTCTGTGAGAGCCAGAAATCTTGCTTGTTTGTAGGTGACCAAATACTTATTTTCCACCATAATTTGCACCATAAAAAACTACTCTATAAATATGACAGTAAATACAAAACTGGTTTAGTTTACCTTTATTAGGTACAACTTAAAGACGTGTCCATCTGTGGCAATGGACAAGAAGTATGCAAAAGTGTTTGTGCTAAACCACAACAAGGGGTGGCTGGCTGAATTAATTAAACTGTGTCTCAAAGTAAATCTGAAACTGCACTGTTCACAAGTTCACAAATAAGCGTTGAAATGCAGCAACATGCCGTTCGTGATGTCACCACCAGATGTCAGCGTCAGCATTTGTCTTGAGTAGATTTACTACAGTGCTTTACAACAGTCATGTAAAGAAACGATTTATGGCAACCTCGCAATGAGAGTACGTTATTTTTTAAAAAACATTTTAGTCATTTAGCAGACGCTCTTATCCAGAGCGACTTACGTTATGACAAGCACATGCTAGCTGTTCATTACAGAAACCATCATGTACATTACACTGTTGTTCCTTAAGAGTCCCCCAATCTAAGTAACATAATAAAATAATCCCCATCAAAATCTGTCAGTTTAAACTGGGCTGCGTCTCAATGCGCCGCATCCACCATGTCGGCCTTCCGCATCTGCGGTGGAAGGTGGCCGAGCTACAGCGGTGTTTGTCCGACCATGAGACATCCCGAAAAATCGATCTTCTCACGAAAACGTCTGTAGCGTCCGAACGGTTTGGCCTACAAACTAATATGACTCTTGCGAACACAATGGTGTTCTCAGTTTTGCTCTAAGTGACTCGTCTGAAGGTAACCCAAACAAATGAATAAAAGTATGGCGAATCGCATCTCTGCATGTCTAGCAGACATATCAGTATGGATGACGGATCACCACCTAAAGCTGAACCCTGGCAAGACGGAGCTGCTCTTCCTCCCGGGGAAGGACTGCCCGTTCCATGATCTCGCCATCACGGTTGACAACTCCGTTGTGTCCTCCTCCCAGAGTGCGAAGAGCCTTGGCGTGACCCTGGACAACACCCTGTCGTTCTCCGCTAACATCAAGGCGGTGACCCGCTCCTGCAGGTTCATGCTCTACAACATTCGGAGAGTACGACCCTGCCTTACACAGGAAGCGGCACAGGTCCTAATCCAGGCACTTGTCATCTCCCGTCTGGACTACTGCAACTCGCTGTTGGCTGGCCTCCCTGCCTGTGCCATTAAACCCTACAACTCATCCAGAATGCCGCAGCCCGTCTGGTGTTCAACTTTCCCAAGTTTTCTCACGTCACCCCCCTCCTCCACACACTCCACTGGCTTCCAGTTGAAGCTCGCATCCGCTACAAGACCATGGTGCTTGCCTATGGAGCAGTGAGGGGAACGGCACCTCTGTACCTTCGGGCTTTGATTA